>JAMKQA010069800.1:0-19714 GCA_024699735.1 Posidonia australis | reverse complement strand
TAATTGGATTTAAATGAATTTTACTTGATTAGGGTTTTATTTGTTTGATTAATTAGCTTTCCAGTGGATTTAATTTAATTTGTTTAGTTTTAAGTCTAATTGGGTCAGAGTGGGCCAATGTGGGTCTAATTGGGCTTAATGGGTTTGCGCGGGCCTAATGGGCTTGTGTGGGCTTAATGGGCCAAAGTGGGCTAGGATTTTGGTGGTTGCAACCAGAGCATCAACCGGAGTAGCTTGCTGCCAAGTGACTTCAAAATCGGGGTGTCTACACTAGGCATTGCTTATGGTGATAGCTACCTAATATATGTGCCATGGCTAGTGGGCAGCTAACATGCCCCTAGTGGATGATGCAAAGCTTGAGGCCTTGATTACCACGAATCTACCCTTGATAGAGCTTTGATGTGGTGCATTTTGACCAAAAGGCAACTGACATGCCCTTGGTGAGCGATATTGCATTCTGGAAGCGGACTGCAGCAGACTCATGTGTGCCTGACTAGAGGGTAGCTGACATGCCCTTGGTTTGAACATTGAAAGGAAAGCCTGCAAGGTTACACACAAGCAAGTAAATGATTTCTAAGCAAGCAATACTAATTGTTGATAGGTGATTTTTATTATTGGCAAGCAAGTATGTTGATTTTTATTGTCTGCTTCTTATTATCGCAAGCAAGTGTGTTGCTTTATTTTTGGCTCGTTTTATTGTTGCAAGAAAATGTGTTGATTGATTTTTGGTGATTTATATTATTGTAAGCAAGTTTGTTGATTGATTTTTGGTGATTTTTATTGTTGCCCTCAGTTAGGCCAAAAAGCTTTATGCCTACTAGAAAGGAGGAGGACGCCCTCGACTCAATAGACCCAACCAGGACTTACATGCTGTGGGTGGCTCTCTTTGGTGGGTGGTGATGCTCTGGCTCACTGTGATCAAGGGATCCATGCCAAACTCTGTTAGGGCTATACACCTTCTTTTTCAAGTTCCTTGATATTTTCTTTTGCTCCCTCATGGACGTACTGTTTCGCTCTATCCCTAGCTTGGAGGTAATAGGCACCTAGCCTAGGCTAGAGGCTTTTTGCTGTAGGAGAGGGGTGGCTACTCAGGCACATGCTTCGACCCCTCTCCAAGGTATGTCGTAGGGGTAAAGCTATGCCACACGTCGCTCGCTCTCGGGCAGACTTCAATCTAGGACTTCTTTCTTCTTTTGTTCTTTTATGCCCTTGCGCATTTTGCATTTTTTTCGGCTCACTCACTCAATCACCTTAGTATTTTATCTCCCTCTTGGAGGTGTAGGGCCCTTGTGAAGTTTGGATGCTTCATTTTACTCTCAATGAATGATGGTTCCCTCACTTGCCTATTTATCTACATAGTGTCGATTGAGGAGGAATAGTCTTCTCCCATGTAGGCTAGCTTTCTGATGTTCCTCATCAGGCAGATGTTCTTGGCATGCAGATGTTTTTGTTGTTTTGGGTTTTTTTTTTTGGTTTTTTTAATTTTTGATTTTTCGTTTCCTTTTGTGTTTTTTCTTGTTTTTGATGCATAATGAAGTAAAGAAGAAACAAAAGGAAATAGAAGAAAGGATACGGTTAACGATCCACATTGCTTGTTATTCCGCTGCTACTGATTGTGCTAGGAGAACCCCTATTTATTCTGGCAATGCTGTTGAAATTGCAAAACTGTTGGGGTTAATGATGACTGACTACTGCCTCCTTTTGAGGTCCAAGGTATTCGCACTTACAGGATCTAATCGGTGTGTGGCAAACTGGCAAAGGCTTAACTGGGCCCCTCATGGGTAGATAGGAATAAGAGTGGCAAATGCAGATATTGCCTGATAGGGTTGAGAAAGGACTGTAGGGGACATCACATCGATGAGATCAAAAGGATCCATCGGAGAGGAACCAGAATCAAGGAGGACAGGAGAAATGAAATAGACCCCTAAGGTCCCGACATCATCAAGGCCTGCAGGCTTAGGGATGGGTGTATGCTAGTGTAGGAGTTTGTGCTAACACAACCTCTTGTGTGTCGACAACAATGATGCCATATGGGTCACAGCTGAGTTCTCCTTTGGATCCACTATCATGCGATCTGGTGTCATAGCGTGATGCCAGCGTACCCGTGCAGAGGTATAGAGTGTAGTGGTATGCATGTTAGAGCCTGAATTTGATGCATAACAGGTGGATAGATAGCATGCTATGTAGTGTAGGGTGAAGTGTGTTAGGGCAGCAGCTATTGCACTGGCATGGCTTCAGGCAACAAGCTCAGTGGTTGTTGTGCTCCCATCCAATTGAGGGGTTGGCCACTAGATGCTGGAGTTAAATGCTATGCAGAGTGATGTGAGAGTGTAGGAGGAAGAGATGCCACCCCTATTGCTAGAGATATGAGAAGTTGGGGTGATGGTAAGGGTAGAAGTGCAGTGGGGTGAGCTTGCAATACTAAAGTAGGCTTAATTGGAACCTCAGGAGTTGAGAAAGGAGTGACCAAAGCAGGCTCATAAGAGAGAGCCATGCCCTGTAGCTTCTGGGCGAGAGCCAATAGATGTTGCACCTGTAGGGCAGAGGACTCGTCAAAAGACAAGTCGGAAGGCAACGAAATGGTGGCCAAAAGGGGTTCAAAGGAATACTCGATAGGGAGAGATCCTATAGGGGAAGCAGTTACAATAGAATGAATTTTTGGAGTAGGAAGTCCCGAGGAAAGGGGTGCAACGGGTAGTGTTTCCAGAACTCTTGTGGTGGTCATCATTGTGGACTCAGTGACAAGCTCTTGAGTGCCGAATGTCTACCAACGCTCCAAAGTGGGTACAAAATCCCCATGCACCCTAAAGTAGAAAGCGTGGAGGTAAGGGATTGCAGGTAGAAGTCAAAGTGGTAGAAGGAGGGGCTAAAAGTGGGATCTCCTCCAAGCGAATGAGGCTCGTAGGCTTGCTGGGCCATGGCAGACCGTGAGTGGTTACGAATGGAGCTATGATTAAAACCTGACACATGAGCCCTAGGATGAGAGATCATTGAAAGTGACGAATAGCTCGAGGATAAGGGAAAGAAAGGCCACAGGGAAGCCTCTTGCGATAAGGACGCTCGAGCTCCTAGTTGAGGATCTTGCACCTACTTGCGAATAGGTAAAGACTACAAAAAATGTTAAAACCTAGAACAAAAATCACAATGCTGGTGATTAAAATGGCATAAATGGCACATGATGTAGGTGAATGGCTTAGTGTGCGTTCTCTTACCATGCATGTTCTGAATGGGCTACCCAGTCGAGACTCTCTCATGGGTAATGGGTTTGTTGACTCAAGGTAGAAAGTATGGTCCCCACTCTAAACTCTGGCCAAAGCACAAGTAGTGAACAAGTGGTGCGTTAGAAGCCTTGACCTTACCAAAGCATGGGTTGTACCTTCTACTAACACTGATATGACCTTGAACAAGGAGGGACAAACCGACAACTCGTCCCACACTAAAGCCATTGAACGAGAAAATTAGTACTATCTTTCTCAAACTGTAGGTGGACTCTAGGATGAGAAGATCCGTGCCTTCTAGAATCATCGTTCATGTAATATACTTTGTGTCTTTTACTTGCATTTTATTAAGCCGAGTAGGGGAAAAAGTGTATGTACATCTCTAGTTCTGCCTAGATGTTGCTTTTATCTTGTGGATTTTAGATGAAGCCTGTAAGGGGAAGCAAGCATGTCTCTACTTTCCTAGGCATGGCAAATGTAGAAATAGGAAGAAAATACCAAATCACGGCATAAAAATATCATGCATCACGTCAAAAGGCATGATCATGACATGTGCTTGTGTTGTGTGATCATGATAGTGAAAAGAGAAGCAAACGTCATAGCAAAAGGCATAAGGCATATCAAGTGCAAGTGTGATGGCATAGCATATTTGTGTAAAGCAAAACAACCACCAAACAAAAGGCATGAAGTATAGCAACCAACAACAAGTATAATGCAAGCAATATGATAACGGAAATCAGCAAAGACAAGCCACGAAAACGCAAAAGCGCAAAAACAAAAGTCAGAGTTTGCAACCCCAGTGGAGTTGCCAGTTCCTGTGACCATGTCAATGACAGACTTTGCATGATTGTAGTGCGAAACCAATAAGGTTACGGCGAAGAGATGAATTCAAAGAAGGATGCTTGACTCGAAAACACCAAAATAGAAGATAAAGGATAAGGGGTGTCGCCACCTAGTCTATTTATTAGAAAGATGAGGAAAACCGAGCAAGTAAACACTATATATGCGAGCAAAAAGATAACATGCATGACTCCAATGCCAATGTATAAACAGAAGGGTCATTGTAGGTAGAGAAATGGATTAGGACTCCTGTTACGTATGGGGAAGGTGTTAGGCATCCCTGTATGCCCGATGAGTCCTTCTTTTTGTGTTTTTTTGCACATGCGTGTGGCATGTCCATGCAAGAAGAATCATTAATATATGTAGATGATAAGATATGAAATGTTATGTAAGCATAAATGCTATTTAATGTATGCCCGAATAGGCACGATGTTTGCTGCTATGTAGATGCGAATAAACAAGCAAAATAGAAAAATAAATGCCATCGAATTGGATTAAAACCAACAAATTAGGAAGAAGAAAATTCTGTCCAGTCCACTGTAATCCCAGTTTTCCATGCATGGAACATGCGAGGCCAACATGTGATGTTGGCATGTAGTGCAAGTCGATGTAGGTTCTAGTGGAAAATGGCTTAGTGCATGGTGGACTGAACCACGACTCAAATAGGCATTTAAAGGTCCTAGAAGCATGAGGGAATCCCTAGATCATCTCCATGGATTGAAAATGACCCTAGGAGCCATGTCTACCTTTCCCCACTATCATGGATCGTCGCTGGCATATTCAGTCATCGACCAACCAGAGGGGAGACTAGGGACAGCCAATCAAGGCTTAAAATACTGAGGGGATGATAGGGAGAGCAAGAGAGGCTAGGATAGATGATGCAAACACCAAACTGATGGAAGCACATGGTCGTCGGCCCCTTGCATTGGGTCAACGGTCCATGCATCGTGGCGAATACAGTCAACTGGAACAGGGTCATTCCAAGGTCGTGGGACCTTTGGGACGTCAGGCAAGGGTCGGAGGCACAAGGTCTATATGAGGGATAAGCCCCATATCGTACTCAATGGCTGATGGCCTCCGATGAGTGATGGGTTCCCGTCATACAACGCATGCATGACAATGAAGGCTGATGTAAAAATAGATTGAAAAACACACTAGAAACGACAAAGAAACTACGTAAAGTCGAAGTGAAAATGAGTACTACGTAGTGAAGCATATACCTACGGTATGGGTTGTATTTTTGTGGCTCTCGACGGTTGAGGTTGTAGCAGACTATTTGGATGATTTTGGTCGTGACAGCGGGCTATAAAAAGGTTTGGCCATAGTTTCTGAACAAGGGATTGTCTCTGGGATGTCAAGGTTTGGTAGCATGTGGGAGGCAAGGGTTGTATTGGCCAAGGATGTGGCTTGGCCAAGGGGCAACATGGGTTGACCAAAGAAGGACGGTACTAGGGATTGGAGGCCGAGATTGCTTCTGGGAGGTTGGGACTGGATGTTCTAGTCTCCTAGGTTTTTCGAATCAGCCTCTCCTTTTTCACATACATGAAGAAGGTGATTCATAAAGCTAGGGTTTTGCATAGTGGATGTTGGATTCAAATAGGGTTAGATTGAAAAGCTAGGGTTTTTCAATGGGATTCAATTAGGGTTTTATGTATGGAAGAAGGGTGCGGTAGTTTGAGGCAAGTCATGGCACGTGCCCAAGTCCATGTAGGCCAATAAGGAGCACTGAGCCAACGATCCATGGGGTGAATGGGTCAATCAACCACGCTATGTCGCTATTGATTCTACTAGGGGCTCCCCTTTTCAACAATGTTGGGAGTTCAAAGAAGCAAAAAGAGGCTCCCTGGTTTGCTAGGCCATGGCTAACCACGAGCGGGCAAGGACAAGGCTGCAACAAAAGACTAGGCACGAACTCAAGGACGAACTATTGTCGAAAACGATAAATAGCTTGGAAGAGGGGATAAGAAAGTCATGGGATGTTGTCCATGATAGTGATGCTCGAGCTCCTAGTTGAAGACCTCGCACCAACTGACCTGTGTGTAACAGGTAAAGCAACAATAGGTATTAAAACCTGAAAAGACACAATGCAAATGATTAAGGTTGCATGCAAAATGCAAATGAATTCCCTAGTATGCGCTATGCATGGGTAATGGGTTTTGACTCTAGGTAGAAAGTAAGGTCCCCACTCTAGTTCCTAGCCAAAGCTTAGGTAGTGAATGGATGGAGCATAGGTGGCCTCGACCCCTGCCAAAGCAATGAGTTGTTCCTTCTACCAACATCGATGCGACCCTAAACAAGGGGGAGTAGACTGCTAACTCATCCTAAGCCAAAGCTATAGAATGAGAGACCGACACTACCCTTATCAAACTATGGGTGGACACAAGAGAGGAGAAGATGATGCGCCTAGCTGGTGCACTACTAAGGTGCATGCCCTAAGTGCGCCTAATTGGTGCGCTTGGCATACTACTGGGCTTGCTTCTTGGATTGTGGGCTTGTTTTGGTGGACTGACTATGGTTTAAGGTTGGTGTAGGGCTTTAGGCTAGCATGGGGTGTGAAAAGGGCTTTGGTATTGGGAAGTGCCCCGTCGCCATTGGAGTATGCTCTGTCAGAGTGGTCCATCTCCGTGTGGTTGTCAAATTGGGGTGTCTACAGTACCACACCAGAAGGAGATTTAGCAGTGGGTGAACTTCTGAAAGATTTAGGAGTGACATTACCTTGAGTAAGATAGCACTCAAAGGCTTGACCAAAGGAGAGAACTCTCAGTCTATGCAGCGAGGCTGTCTCTATCCCTAATACTGTCCCTTCCTTACTAATGCGACAAGATAGTGGTGACGTGTGAAGTGTGTGGTGTCCTAGGAGTTGGTGCATATACTACTTGATTCTGAGTTGGTAGGCTTACCACATTTGTAGGCGCAGTAGAGGATCAAATGTATGCAACAACATTCTTGGGAGGATCCCTCTTCTTGGAGTAGTTAGCGTTGGAACCGTGTTTGTTATTGTTGCTACTACAGGTGTCGGTATTATGGTTGGAGGTGGTGGCTTGCTTGGTGAATGTGGTAAGTGGAAGAATGCTACCGCTACGTAGTGAGTGTCGATTCGAATCAAAGATGCAAAGGTGGTGATGAGCTGAACCCTCAATAGAGCCCCGATTGCTGGTTGCGCTCCACAAATGATCATTTCTATAGACACCTTATCAAAGGGTCTATCGTGGACTTGTGAGGAAAGGACGCACCAACATCCGACGTACTCTCCAAACGGCTCGTGGGGCTTCTATCTGGTTGCAGCCAAGTCCTCGTGCTTTAGGACTAGATCCAAGTTGAAGGAGTATTGTTCAAGGAATGCCTCACTACGGTCATTCCAAGTCCTAATCACGATCATGTCAAGAGAGGTGAACCACTTCAACGTAGGGCCGATGAGACTCTTCTAGAATAAGTGGATAAGCAAACTCTCATCAGTTTGAGGCTAAGAAAAGTCTTCACAATAAGTCCTTAGGTGGTAAATATGGCAACCTTTACCATTGTACTTCTCAAAATCCAAGACGTGGAATTTTGATGGGAGTGTGGCCTTTGGGAAGTAGCAGAGGTCCCAAAACTTGTAAGACCGGTGGTCCTCGCTCTGCACTTGTCAAAGTGCTCTTTGCAAATCACTCATCCTGGTAAGAGAGCATTTGGGGTCACTATTGTCAAAGTTGGTGTAGCTTAGGTAACTCCCACGTACGTCGTCTGGGTCACACTGGAGTGCTTCTCTAGATCCACCATCATGCCACCTAGTGCTATAGCATGAAGGCCGATGTACCCGTGCAGGGGTGCTGAGTGTTGTAATGTCATGGATGGAGGCACCTATATCTGATGTAAAGGAGATGCACACATGGCATGCTGTGTTGTGTATGGTGCAGAGTATGGGAGTAGCAATTGTTGTACTAGGACGAATTCAGTAGCAAACTTGGAAGGTGCTATGTTCTTGCCAAACAGAAAGGCTGGCCACCAGATGTTGGAGTAATTTGCTATGCGGTGTGTGATGAAGGCACAAGGGGCAAAGTCGACACCCCCATCGCCAAGGCAAAGAGAAGCTGCAATGATGGCAGAGGCTGTGGCTTAGTGGGGGAAGCCTAGAGCACTAGAGCAGGATGCAACGAAACCTTGGGGACAGTTGGGGGTGAAACCAAAGTAGGATTAAGGGAGAGGGCTATGCCCTGCTGCTTCTAAGCGAGTCCCAGGAGATGTTGGGCTTGCATGGTTGGAGACCCATCGGCTATAGTACTGAGGGTCAAGAGTGAAAGTGGGACAGATGCTAAAGAAGGTTGAAAACCAGACTATATGGAAGATAGAGAACCTATCAGTGAGGTTGCCATAGCAAGCTTGTTGTCAAAGGCAACGGAGCACTAGAGAGGGTAAGACAATGACATCTCTAGAACCCACATGGCAGTCACTATGACTGACTCAATGATGGGCTCTAGATTGGCCAAGGTCTGCTAGTGTCTCAAAACAAAAGGGTGAGAAACCCCATGCACATGGAGACGGTTGTTATGAGGTGAAGAGGAGAAAACTGATGTCAAAACAAAGGATGGAGGGACTAAAACAATGATCCCCTTTGGAGTAGCAATGGGATGAGGCTCGCTAATGCACTCGACCATGGCTGATCGTGAGTGAGTGTGAAAAAGACTGCAACAGTAAGCAAGGGGATGAATCCTACGACGAACTATCATCGGAAGAAACGGATAGCTCACGAGAGATGGCTGAGAAAACAATCTCCAAAGAGGGAGTCAATGAAAGGGACACTCGAGCTCTAACTAAGGAACTCGCTTGCTGACCTGGGCTTAAACAAAATGCAAAAAGAAGGTGTTAGAACCTGAAAAAAGAAGAAACACAATGCAATGTTTATTATGGTGGCATGAATGGCACACATGCATATGAATGCTTCCAACATTCGCACTCTAAATCCTGGCCAAAGTGTAGGTAGTGAATGAGTAGTGTGTTAGGAACCTCGACCCCTGCGAAAGTAGTGGGTTGTACCCCTTACTAACACCGACATGACCCCGAACAAGGGGGGATAAACCAACGCTTTGTCCTACACCAATAGCAATAGAACGACAAGCTAGGATTGCCCTTTGCAAACTATAGGTGGACTTAGGAAACGAGAAGATGCATGCTCCTATATGAATCATTCATGCAAATATGTTTCATGTTTATTAAGCCATGAGGTAAGGACTGTATGTATGTCTCTAGTTGCGTCTAGATATTGTTTTTACTTGTAATTTTTAGGTTAGCCAAGAAGGGAGGCAAACATGTCCCTAATTCCCCTAATTAATGCCACAAAGGGAAAGAAACATCGAATCCTAGCTAATCGTACATCATATTATCCAAAAAGCATGCTCACGATATGTGCCAATGTTGTGATCATGATGGTGAAAAGGAGAAACAAGCACCAAGTCAAAAGGCAGAAGTACTGTCATATGCAAGTGTGGTGGCATGGTATAGTCCTGTAAAGCAAAACAACCACCAAACAAAAGGCATGAGGCAACACCAAGTAATGTGAATACAAGTAAACAAATATACAAGGAAAAGCCACACAAGCAAGGTAAAACCAAAGTGAAAGTCGAAGTCTAGTGTCCCCAACGGAGTCCCTAGTTCCTGTGACCATGCCGACGACTGGACTTCGTGCGACTGGGCATGCAAAAACTGATAAGGTCATAGTGAAGATGGTGAATCTGAGGAAGGATACTCGACTTAAAAACACCAAATGGAAAACAAAAGAAACAAAGAATAAGGAAATGGAGTCATCACCTAGTCTATTAAATACATGACATGAGGAAAACCGTGCAAGAAAAACATGATGAAATTCTTAGAAATAAAGTGCAAATGCTTCGTGCCAACTGGATATGACACATGGGGTCACTGCAAGCTAGAGTACGGGTAAGGTCCCTATTACACATGGAGAAGGTATTAGATACCTCTATTTGCTTAATAAATTGATCTTTCTTGGCTTAATCACTCGCATGCATGGCTATGTAGGCATTTGAATGCCAATGGATGTATGTTATAAGGCAATAGATGATGCATTGCGAAAAAAAAAGCAAAAAAATACAAAATGAGCAGAAAGCGACTAAATCCATGCAGAGATAAGAGATAAAATAAAAGTATTCATGAAAATCAAATGAAACAGAGGCAATAGGGAACAAGTGCTTAGTCCGACACTGCTTTGGATTTGGCAAACCACGAGAGTAGTCCACAAGACATGGTCGTAGGTCATCTACACGTGTCTAAGACGTGAGCCAAGAAATTTGTTCCAGGTAAAGGACTTTCATCACCTCTCCAAAGCAATTAAGGCTATTTAAAAGTGCAGCAAGCATCCAGAAACCATATCCAAATACTGATGAAGGGACGCAAACATGAAAATCTGACATGAGATGAATGTGGTTCACTCCCCTCCACACGAGTGTGTCGTTAGATAACACCTCCTATGCCAGCCATGAATGAGGCTAGGTGGAGGTATTTACCCTCTAGAGCGACTGAGGAAGGAAAGGAAGGAAGGGAGGAGGGCAGAGGATGCAGCAAGATTTCATGCAAAAGCAATGTGCCTTCCCCCATTCTCATGGGTTGTGCTGGAGTTCCCTGAGCTCGGTTGGCCATGGAAGAAGGCTGTGAACCTAGGTTCATGTTTGGGACACTCAAGAGGACAGGAGGAGAGGAAGGAGGAATGTCGTGACTACCTATGCCATGTGCTCAATGACCATTAGCCTCACACAAGCCAATAGCAGTCGACGGCGGAATGCAATGTTAAAACAAACGACTATGCTATATGTGTAAATGTGGTTGTTAGGGGTTGATGATGAAGAAACGTCGTCGTGTCCACTCACGTTGACACCCTTTTGTGATCACCACTTGTCCTTTGCTGATGGTGCCAGTAGACAAGACACCTATGGGAGTTGGTTGTGGTTCTAGTGTGGGTTCTCATGTTTAGGATACCAAAATCAAAGAACATGGATCAAATTTTTAGTTTAATCAATTTTAATACAAAGTCAAAGCTTCTTTAGCTAAAATATCTCATTTCTTAAAGGCTTAGTATCATGTTACAAAGTAAATTCACATGATTACTTAAACTACATGTGCATGACAAGTGAAAAACTTCATATATACTCCTCTAATCAGAATGAAACCCAAGGAAAATTACCATAAATTGCATTCAGATAACATCAACTAACATTCTTCACACAACACACACAAAAAGAGCCCAATAGCTCATTCTAGTAATGGATAAGGTGTAGTGATATTGTAACACCAGTAAAATTCATTTTGTAATTATTTACATTTTATGAATTTTATTCCTGGACAGGTGTTACTGTTCCAAGGCCCATTGTGTGGTTCAGTGCTTTTGGGCTTCGGCCTCGTGCGCCGGCTTCTATTGGCGTGTCCCTGTGCGTGGTTGGCACTGTGCGTGTGGGGCCCAGGAGTGGGTCCATGTGGGGCCCAAGTGTGGGGTCCATGCGGGGCCCGCGCTCGTGGGCCATTGGTTGTGGCTGGTAGTTGGGTGGAGTGGTTGGTTGCTCGTGCGGTGTGCCAGTGGCTGAGACGTGCAGGTGAGCACACTCCCAACTACTGCGTGCGCAGGCTTTATAAGCTGCACCACACTCCGCTACCGCTCAACGTCGTCTCCTTCTTTCTTCTTCTTTCCTTCTCCTCCTCAGGCACGTCTCCCTCCTCCCCCACCCTTCCTTTCTTTCCTCCGCACTCTTCCTCCTCCACCCTCTTCTCCTTTTCCCGTTCTCCTTCCACACGTCTCCCCTATTTTTCCCCTACATCACGCACCGACAGAGAGAGAGGGAGGGAGTGAAGTAGAGGGCTGTGGTGGCTCGTGGTGGTGCGTGGAGCATGGGTGGAGCATCCTTGGGGTCGTGGTAAGGCGGTGGTCGCCGGAGTCGGCCGAAGATCGTCGGAGCTCGTTTTGAGGTACGCATCTTCACCTCATGTAATAGAGAGCATGAAATTGGTAGTAAATGCTAGGATTGCAAGAAATATAGGTAAATTTACATTCCTAGAATTTATTGTGATTTTATGAGAATTTGAATTTATTGGCATTTAAGGCGGTTGGTGTGTTTTGGGTCCTTTTGACCCTTCTGCCTTTCCGATTTTATATCTTGATGCATAGTGAATGGATTTTAGTTTTGTTTGTTGGGATTTGGAGAAGACTCGAGGGTCTACATCATATGTTTTATGCAACATTTTTGGTACTTGTTTAGGGGGTCCAATCGGAGGACCCAGTTGGGGTGATTTCGGACGATAGGGTTTGGGTCGTTTTCTATTTTTCACAAAATTCGGCATACCGAACCATTTCAGTATGCTGTTTTTTGTCAGATTAGGTCCTCTGGTCGAAATTCACTCGTCTGATTTTAGACAGTCGCCCGAATCAGGAGATTTTGGTCGACCGAACCAGTTTCAATATACAAAATTTGGCCTGAGTGTTGACCGTTGACCTAATTCAGTCGACCGATCCAGATTGACCTACTGAACCAGGGATTTTCGGTATACCGGACCTGTTTTCTGGCATGCTGATTTTGGGCCCAAATATGCTTATATAATGTGTTTCCCGAGGGCTTTCTGGATTGCTGTGTTTTGTCCTTGTAAGATGAGACTATGGGCCGTCAATGGTGGTCCCCTGGGACACTTGACGCGTCGCTTTGCCGAGGTTTTGAAAGAATTTTCAAAGATATAAAAATGGTTTTGGAAATGAGTTTCAAAGAAATAGTTGTCCTGTTTTGGAAAAATGTTTTCCTAGTTTTCTGTGTGCGAGTCGAGACAGTGTGGGACCGTGTCGTCGAGAGTAGGGAATGTGATGACATTCTTGGATAGTCGAGCGCGACTCCCTGGTTGAGGTCGGGGGCCGAGATACTTGAGGCTGAGGGGCGTCGGGTCTTGGAAGTATGAGACTCTTTGACTGTCGTCTCAAGGCTAGGGTTGTGGTCCACCGATTGAGGTGTTTCGTGGCATGATGGGAAGGAATGATACTCCTGTTGTCGCTGTGAGCACTGAGGCTCGGGTGTCGTCAGGTGTGGAGGTATGACACTCCCTCTTGAGCACCGTGTGTGGAGGACGCCGTGAGGAGGTGGACCCTGTGGTGGCCAGTGCAGGTGAGACACATGCCCCATAGCTGGTAGTGTCCTAAGAGACAAGACAGCCTTCCCAAGGATGGGTTGGGTTTGTGAGGGTTCTCTAGGTGGGGGAATCGTGGGACGGTGATCGCTCCTGCACAGGGTGGCTTCACCGTGGCAGTGCAGATCGCCGTGGTCGCTCCTCGGTGGACTGCGTGTGGCCAGAGTTAGGTTGCCTGGCACCGGGCTTCCCGACTCACTGTGTGTTGGTTTTGGCCATTAAGGGCCTTTGCTTGTGGCTTTGGGCTAGTAGCGCCCCGGTTGTGGTTTTGGTAGGTGTGGGCCTGGTTTATGAGGTTTTGAGAAAATGGTTTGCAAAATGAATTTAAAAGGAAAATTGACTATAATTTTGTTTTCCGTGGTTTTCCTTGGGGTGCGTACTAGGTGACTTTTGTCACTCATACGTTTTTCCTCGTGTTTTGGTTTGCAGGTGTAGGCATGCAGACGTTTAGCATAGTGCATATAGTCTGGAGTCTCCTAGCCGCACACACAGGTTCCTAGTAGTTAGATATTTACTGTTTGGCTTTAATTTTCCCGTAATTTAATTGTTTTAGATTATTGTGGAAAATTTGAGACAGATATTCTACAGTTACAACTTACAAAGCAACAACCTTCCCTTCAAGAAAATTACAAACTCCTTTTCAGACCTCATCGGTGGTTCTTACAATTTCACCCTTGTTTTCTAGGACTTCCATGGACAATATTAATGTATCATTTTGAAAACTTCCAAATTACCATTGAAGAGTCTACCACAAGGTTTGAGATTTAACTTCCTGCACATATGTTTGCATGTTTGAGATTTAACTTCCAAATTACTTCAATATCAATGTTTCTTTCCTTTGTTTCATTTCCTTTGTACTGTGAACACCATAAATTTCAATAAGAGTTCCTTTTCATCCAGCCTGCAAAGACTACGAATGAGCTAATCAATTCTCTAGCTTTCATATGATTAGCTTAAAGTAGGAAATAAAATTAAATAATCCGATATTGATGAATACAAAGTATCTAGAAGCTTCAAACAAAAATGTTGTGTTTTTGGTAAGCTACACATTGATAGTGTTGCTAAGATCATTACACAAATTGTGAACACGCACATCATACGTTCCATGAGAGAAAACGTAAGAAGCTATCAAATAGCATGCCATCAGAAAACAAAGATAAGAGAAGTCATAAACCAATTAACAATGTAAGTAGGGCCACCATGATTAATTTGTGGTACATAAATAACCAATTGAAATAACTTTTAGATTACCTATAAAAACCATGATTACTGCATCATTCCTTCTATTGTAGCAACTTGACCCACTGATGTTTAAGCACATCACATGCTTTGAAACATGGAAGTGCTTCTAGTTTCAGAGTTTCTTGAAAAGAAGCCTCACTAATATTTTCAACCTCAGCGAAGTCTCTATGGCACTATCAATTGGCATCTCAATCTGCATATATATATTAAACTACTGTATCAAGATTTTGATTCACAATTTACATAAACAAAGCTACTCAGTTACCTTTTGTGAAAACTTGTTAGGTACGACTTGTTCCACATAATCCTGCACTCAATCTAGTACAACAGAGTGTACACAATAAGACCCATGTAAAATTGTCATGGAGATTGCAAACTAAAGAGCACAAGATCCAAAGAGATTACAATTAGAATATGGATTTGCTATGATTTGATACCTGTTATTTGTCTTGAGATAGTAAGAGTTGACATTGGGCCTTGGTTTGGCTGAAGCATGCAAACTGAGAAAGGTGAGCATGGTTCTTTGTTGAAGGTCAACTTCAATTTCACATCCCCTAGACATGAAAGCAGCTTGCTGAATTTAATAACTAGAATGGGGGAGAGCTTGGATAAAGTGATCAATTTAAACCCTTCAATATCATTGGGTTGACTGCAACGAGATCGTATAACTCATTTGAGCTGAATTCATCTTAATAAATACAATCTCAACTCTTAAGTTGTAACGACTCCCAAGTCGCTACCACCAAACCTAGCTATAAATTTCCACTTAATTATTTGTTTTATCTTTATTATTAGCCAACAATTACACTATAATGCAGCTAAGGCTAAGTACTCTCAACAGTAAAATAAAACCACTAAATAACAGAAATAAAACTAAATTAACACTCACCTAGATCCCTGATGTGTGGCGGCGTGACTCCTCGTATATGCACTAGCAACCAATAGCTACTATCCTGCACCTGCCAAAACACACAAAACAAAGCACATGTGAGTGACCACTCAACGGTCACCCAGCACACACCCCACCTACAACTCAGCATCCTATACCGAGGGCAACCAAGCACAAGCATTACACTCGCATGCCACCAAACCAAAAGGGTAATCTACTGACGCCCAGCACACAAGCACTGGCATCCCTCCTGGATGCCGCAACACCAAACCAGGCAGTCTACCACCACTCGGTAGGACACAAAATCACAAAACCATGCCTTTAAAACCATTCTTTTCTTTCCCTTTTCAAAACCATATGTGTGCACTTTTAAAACCTTTTATGCATGCCTGAGAAGGCTACTCTCGCCATCTCAAGCCCAAAACCACACCAAAGCAGAACTACAGAGACTCTGCTCTGCACAACATGGTCCCGTTTGGACCCAAGTACAACACCAAACCACGAAACCTCTACTCCCAAACCATGGAGCCACCACTCCCAAAACACAATGCCTCAACAGGCGCCAAAGCCACTACCACCTCTAGGCCCATAGCCTGATTTCTTGAACCAAGACTTTGCACAAACACAAGCACAAATAGTGTGTCGAATTGCCCGGCACCAAGCAGACAACACTGGCCACAAGCAGTCCACCGAGAAGTGACCATGGCGTCTGCACTGCCACGGTGTGCCACCCTGTGCAGGAGCTAAACACTGTCCTACGATTCTCGCACCTAGAGAACCCTCACAAAGTCATCCCCTTTTAGGAAGGCAGTCCTGTCTCTCAAGACGCTACCGGCTATGGGGCATGTGTCCCACCCACACTGGCCACCACAGGGTACGCCTCCTCACGATGCTCTCCACTCGGTGCTTAGGAACAAGTCTCATACCTCCACACCCAACAACACCCGAGCCTCAATGCTCACAGCAACATCAGGAGTATCATATCTCCCCATCATGCCACGAAACACCTCAACCTGTAGACCACAACCCTAGCTTCGAAATGACTGTCAAGGAGTGTCATACCTCCAAGACCCGACAAACCACAGCCTCAAGTATCTCGACCCCCAACGCAAACAGAAAGCATCGGAAAAGTCTTTCCAAAACCATTTCCAAGTCTGTACTTTTCTCATTCCAAAACTCTCTTTTTGGAAAACCTTTCCAAAAACCATTAAATATCCTTTAAAACTCAAGCAACATTGTGCCCAGCAGCAGCATGGAAACCAAAGGTCGAGAAACCACAAACAAAACACAACCTCAACAAGTCTCCTACAGGCCTAGGCAAAACACCTTGGGAGCGTTTGGGTTCACGAGCACCACGCTCAACCCACGACCACAACCCAAGAAAACATCAACAAAAACATAGCTAATAGCATCCTGAGAGACAGGGTAGCCTTCCCAAGGAGGTGTTGGCTTTGTGAGGGTTCTCCAAGTAGGAGAATCGCAGGACAACACGGCTCCTGCACAGGGTGGCACGTCGTGGCAGTGCAAATGCCGTTGGTTGCTCTTCAATGGGCTGCTTGTGGCCAGAGTTTGGTTGTCTGGCGTCGGACTTCTCGACTCACTGTGTGTGGTTTTGGCCATTGAGAGCCTTTACTTGTGGTTCTGGGCTAGAAGAGCCCCGATTGTGGTTTTGGCCGATGTGGGCCTGGTTTGTGAGGTTTCAGAGAAATGATTTGTGAAATGAATTTAAAAGGAAATTAATTATAATTTGCTTTCTACAGTTTTCTTAGAGAGCGTATTGGGTGATTTCTATCACTCATGTGTTTTCCTCGTGTTTTTGGTTTGTAGGTGCAAGCATGCAAAGGTTTAGTGTAGTGCACATAGTCTGGAGTCTTCTAGCCGCACACACAGGTTCCTAGTAGTTTAATATTGTCACGCCCCACATTTTCCACAATAATTTAAAACGAATTAAATTACAAGAAAATTAAAGCCAAACAGTAAATATCTAACTACCAGGAACCTATGTGCAGCTAGGAGACTCCAGACAATATGCCTACTCTAACTCTCCACATGCCTGCACCTGCAAACCAAAACACGAGGAAAAACGTATGAGTGACAAAAGTCACCCAGTACGCACTCCAAGAAAACCATGGAAAACAAAACATAATCAATTTTCCTTTTAAATTCATTTCGCAAACTATTTTCTCAAAACCTCACAAACCAGGCCCACACTCGCCAAAACCACAACCGAGGCTCTACTAGCCCAAAGCCACAAGCAAAGGCCCTCAATGGCCAAAACCACACACAGTGAGTTGGGAAGTCCGGTGCCAAGCAACCAAACTCTGGCCACAAATAGCCCACCAACAGCGTCTACACTGCCACGACGTGCCACCTTGTGCAGGAGTCGCGTCATCCCGCGATTCTCCCACCTGGAGAACCCTCACAAAGCCAACCCCTCCTTAGGAAGGTTGTGTCTCTCAGGACGCTACCAGCTACGGGGCACATGTCCCACCTACACTGGCCACCACAATGTAGGCCTCCTCACGGCGTCCTCTACACACGGTGCTCAGGAGGGAGTGTCATTGTAGACACCCCAATTTTTTGATTTTGCAGGATGAAGATGTGGTGGTTGAGCTCTAACCCTCATTAGGCCTATTTACTTCATGGAGGCCCACTTGGGCCCATGAAGGCCCACATAGGCCCATTAAACCCTAATTGAGCTTACTTGGGCCCACAAGACTTTTTTAGGCCCATTCAATTCATTAAAGATTCATTTAGCCCATTTAGGCCCATTCAACCCATTTGGGCCCATGAAAGCCCACATAGGCCCATTAAGCCCAATTGAGTCCACCTTTGCCCCAAAGCCCATGAAGGCCCACCATGAATAATTCCTCCTTATATTGTTTCAACCCAACACCATATTCTTTTTTCCATCTTCATTTACTGATATTTTTCTACCAAAAAACATACAAGTCCCACACCCATTTTCCTCTCTATTGATTTCTCACAATTCAGCCATTGAACCCATTTTCTCCTCACTAACCTCACCAGCCATTCCAACCCAGCTCGAGCTCCGTAAGTCTAGCATCTCCTAGGGCAGAGCCGTCGGATGGGTCGCCGGAGAAGCTCAAATCGCCATTCATTTTGTCGACGAGCAAGGGACAGGGTGGAACACAAGGGGGGACAGCCGTTAGAGTTTGTTGGGCTGTTTTGGTACCAGCCGTGGTGCTGGTTTGTTATGAGATGTTGGTTTCTGTTGAAGTTTGTTATGGGTGTCGCCGGATTGTTGGGTTCACCTATATAAAGAGAGGTAGAGGCAGAAAAAAAAAAAGAAAAAGAAAAAAGAAGACTGGACCACACAAGAGAGGGAGGAGGAGAGCTCCAGAGAATTCCAGAGTGTGAGGCCATCGCGGAGAGGAGCAATCGTCGCTTCCAGAGCTTCGATGAGGTGACTACTGCCAGGTACACACAGATCCCCTCCCAGTTGTTTGAATTTTAATCCTCTAGCCTCTCCTCCTCTTCCTAGAGTGCTTCCAAGGGATCCAGAGTGATCCCTTGGCTAGCGGAACTCCGCCGTGCCCCTAGAGAATTTCATTTTGACTAGGAATGCACATTTGACCCCAGAATTCTTCATACTTGCATAGAATGTGTTTTTCTATGTATTTTTGATGACATGGGCTTCAGAACTTTAGGTTTCCTCGGAATTTGGGCTTTTTGCACAAAACCCCCTGGAGTTTTCATATTTGCATTCACACTTGCAGTTCTCATTTCTTTTCACATCTTTTTTGCACAGATTTTCTCGTCTTTTCTTCCCAGCTTTGCGTATGTTTTCCTAGCTTGATTCCGGCTTGGTTTTCTCCCCATTTTCTGGATTTTCCTCGATTTTCCATGGTTTTCACTTGTTTTTGTTTTCCATCGCCCGAGGGCGTACAATAAAAGGCTTGTTAAAGCCGACATGGTCCCGAAATGAGGATTATTTTCCCCTTTTTGATTTTCTTGGATCTATCCTAATTTCAACTGTTTTGCGAGACGCTTTCCAAGAATTTCACAATTTTCACGATTTTCCACATTGCCCAAGGGCGTACAGTAAAGCGGCATTAACAATGCCTACATTTGACCCTCGGATTAACTTTTTCCCTTGATTCCTTTCCTTTGCTTTGATTTGGCATGTTTTCGATCATCTTCATGCATGAGCATATAGAATAAGCAAGCATACATTTAGTAGACCATTGACAGTAGGAAACCTAGAAAGACCGAGTTTTCTTGGGCGCATGGGGGTGCCTAACCCCTTCCCCATGCGCAACCAGAATCCTTACCCTTTCTCTGGCCCGCATTCATTTGTGCATTGTCCATTAGGCACGGATCACACATGCATTCTGCATTTTGTTTTGTTTCTTGA
>JAMKQA010069799.1:0-17185 GCA_024699735.1 Posidonia australis | reverse complement strand
GCAGCGGTGTAGGCTGAGCCTGGGTCATTGGACCTAGTTGTTCGGGTCACCGTATGGGGCGTCGCCAGAGACGTATCTCCGTGCTCCTGTGTGGAACAGGAAACTGTGAGGCCTGTTGGCCGGGGCGATGATATCCCGCACGGGGAATGTCATCGCGGTAGTGTAGGGAGGTTGGGGAGTGAGATCCTCATCTAATACTTGTGTGCCTGGTTACCCCTGATTAAGGTAACAATATTAATGAAAGTGGAAATGTTAATGGAAAAGTTTTGTGTGTGGTCAGGATTGGACTTGTGTGATAGTCCTAGAATCCTGAACTAATGTTGAATCATGAATATTGATGCTTTAACCAGTTGCCAGTCGGTATTTGTGGTTTGGTTTTGAGCCCAATGGGGCCTTGTGTTTTAGGCTGGAACTGGTCAGAAAATGTGTTTTGGGAAGAATCCCATGTTTTGAATGGTTTGGTTTTTGGAAAATGAAAATGAATTCCAAAAAGGATTTTGAAAGTGGTTTTTAGTGAATTTCCACATGTTTTGAGAAATGGGAAAGTTGTGGCTTTTGAAAAAGCCTGGCTTAGGATTGAGGTCCCAAGTGGTGATTTTTGTAAAGAAATGGATTTGATTTTTGAGAATGAATCCCAAGTGTGGTTTAATAATGAAGTGATTTTCTAAGATTAAAACTAAGTTTTCCTATATTGAGAAACGAGTTTTCTTTGGTTTTATTGTGCTTGCTTGTGGTTGGGTGTTTTGGGGGCGCGTACTGGGTGACTTAGATGTCACTCACGCGTGCTGTGTGTGTTTCAGGTGCGGACCGCGTGCAGCCAGTTTCCAGTGCAGGAATCGGAGTTTCTAGCCGCGCATCGAGATCCTAGAGGTGAGCCTTGGTTACAGTCTTTTTGTTCTGTAATTTGTGTAATTAGGCTTGTGATGCTATTGTTTGGTAGCGTGTCCGGGTTCGGGGCGTTACACTCTGCTAGCTCAAATGAAGATGTACATTCTGATAATTTACTAAATGGCTTTCTTATTTGATATTCTTATAATCAATTTTAATCTTTTTGTGGTAAAATTGGAATATCTTTAAATTCTTTGGAAGATACAAAGAACTTTTTTAATTTAGTAAGGAATGATCAGGAATTACCATGTGTCAACCTTGATGATAATGCTAATTTGGTTGAGAACTTTATTTCTCTTGATTGTCTTCCTTTACTTAATGATTATTGCGGCCTGGAATATTAGAGAATTGGAGAATAATGGAAAGAAAAGAGCTGTTCGTAATCTAATCAGGTCAAATAAATGTGACATCATAATACTTAATGAAACAAAAAGGGATGCTTTTTTCCCTTGCCTCCTTAGATCCCTGGGGGGAGGGAAAATCAATAAATGGTCCCATCTTTCCTCACTAGGTGCTTCAGTAGGTATTCTTATAAGTTGGGATGATAGATTCTATGAGTTATGTATCACTCTACCTGTCACTTATAGTCTTTCTCTAAAACTAAAAAATTGTATGGATGGATTTGAATGATGACTCACAAGGGTGTATGGCCCCTGTGAGACTAGACTAATGCAGGATTTCATAGAGGAATTGGGTATTCTTTGCAAAAAGGTAAACAATAATTAGATTATTGGAGGGGATTTCAATCCAATAAGGTATTCTCATAAGCATTCTTCTAGGACCGGTATTACCTCTTATATGAAAATTTTTAATGAATTTATTGAAAATAACTTATTGATGGATATTTATCTCCCAATAATTGCTCTTACGCTTAGTCTAATTTCCAATCACACCAAACCATGGTAAAACTTGACCGATTTCTTATTACCACGGATTAGTCGATTAAATTTCCTCACTCTTTTTGTGATAGTAAGGTTAAAGTGGTATCGGACCATATCCTCATTATCCTAGATACAACTTCAGCAGATTGGAGACTTCCTCCATTCAGATTCTATAAGTATTGATTTTATATAGATGGGTTTAATGAGCTTATTCAGGACTGTTGGCATAAGTCCACTTCTATTGGCTCTTCCTCATCTTCCATTACTATCTTTGCATATAGACTCAAACATTTAAAGAATTAGATCAAAAATTGGATGGGTCCAGTTAGGGAGGAGAGGGAAAACAAACTAAAACACATTGAATCACAAATAGACTACATTGATTCTCTAACTGAATCTGCTATGATTCATAATGTTATGTGGAATAAAAAAAGAGAACTCAAGACAGAACATTATTTATTGTTGCAAGAACAGAAAACTTATTGGAAGCAAAATTCTAGAATACAATGGCTCAAAGAAAGGAATTTAAAAACAACCTTTTTTTATAATATGGTGAAATGTCGTAGAAGAATCAATACCATTACTTCACTTAAAGTGAATGAAAATTTGACAACTTCACTAAGAATAATATGTGAAGAGATAGAAAGGTATTTTACGTGGCAATTTAATAAAATTAAAAGGTTTAAGGCATCCTTGAACTGGGATCTCCTACACCTAAAAAAGATTCTGAACCCAGATATATTGGAGGGGGCTTTCACTATTGAGGAGATTAAAAGAAATGTTTTAAACCTATCTGGAGACAAAGTCTCAGGTTCTGATGGTTTTCCCTTAATTTTTTTTCATCATTTCTGAGATCTTATCAAATTTGATGTTTTTGAAGTTTTCTAGAACTTATACTTTTCTAGTGATCTTGAATTCTTAACACCCATTAATCAGATCCTACACAGGTGTTTTACATGGTTTTCATTCTTTATTGCAAAAATCAATTTTCATTACCCTTAAATTCATTCTTTGTTGCAAAAACCATTTTCTTTTGTACCTATATATTATATTTCGAAAAAAATGAAAATTTGGAAAATGTATTTCAAAGAAGTTGTGGCACACCAATGATGATCCCTTTTTTTAGAAAATTTTTCAATACATTGATGTTATCCAACTTTTTTGCGAAACTATAACTCCAACAATCACTTAGTTGATGACTCATGTAGTTATCAGTAGTTTTTTAAAAAATATATACATATAAAATGAATGCTGCATAAGTGATGTTGAGTTTTATACCTTAAACTGGATACCATTATTGTAAGTTCCACGATGGAAACACCAAGTATATGCATTATGCATTTGCAGCAACTCAGCATTGATTCCTAAGACACCGCAACATAGGATTCTTAATTAATCAACTACTTAGTATTCAGTTCATTTTGGACAGGCTTTATTTGGAAACTTAAAATATTTTTTGATCTTATTGCTCATAGTTTGCCTTATTTCTCTATCTAGTTTTAGTTTTAACTCTATTGTAATATATTTTGTCAACTCGACATTGATTCCTATGACACTGCAACATGGGACTCTTAATTAATCAACTACTTAGTATTTAGTTCATTTTGAACAGGCTTTATTTGAGAACTTATAATATTTTTTTATCTTATTGCCTATAGTTTGCCTTATTTCTCTATCTAGTTTTAGTTTTAACTCTATTGTAATATATTTTGTCTCCTTATATTCTTAGAGATCTATGTAATATTGTTATACGTGATAATGATATCCATAGCCAAATACAGATTCTAGTTTATTATTAATACATTACCGTTTACAAGGAAAAACAACTCGACGTTAAGAATGTCAAGTTCACTTTCTTATTTTTATTTTCAAAAAATGCTAACCATGTAGCTATTAGAGTCACAAATTTGTAAGAAAACTTCAAGAGAGTCTAGTTTTGAAATAAAATTTGAAAAAACTTATATATTAAAAAAATCCTACAAGAGCAAAGATGAAATAATGTGAACATGTTTTTTTTTTGAAACGATAATAATATTAATAAGAATTCTTGGTTATGAGTCCACCACCAAGAACAACCAAAAACAAAGTCCCAAGTATTACAAAAATGCTAAGGATCCAGAAGATCCAAAGGAAACCAAAATAAGCTTGGCCAATGTTAATACAGGTATGGCCAGATTCGTCCAAAAATCATTAAGTTATAACTCCCATTCATCAGAATATCACAAGGAGTAATGAAATGAAACAAGATCAGGAGGAATAATCTTCAGAGGAGTTGTGAGCAGCAGAAGGCCTAACTTTAGCAGAGGCATTTGCTGAGAAAATAGGGGTCTCAGGATTTGGATTCACAAATGCCCCTATATTTGAATGGTCCATGCTCCAAGAGTTTTGCATGTCTGAGACGAATTGTATTAAGGCAACCCTTTCAAAACCTGTACCCAAATTTACTGTCCAAGCATACATAAGGGAAATAATATGAAGTATAGTTAGCCTACATGAATTAGCTAAATTATGAAAAAATCTACTATTTCTCTCCTTCCAGATACTCCAAATCACAGCCTGAATAAGCACATGCCATCCATGATCAGATAATGCAAAAGCACAGTGAGGTTTATATCTGAAGAGATCATCCATATGATAATACACAGGATACATAAGATTATTAACAAAAAATTTCCAAACAGAAACTACAAAAGGACAATGAATGAACAGATGTGAAACTGTTTCGTAATAGCAATTGCACATAAGACATAATTCCTAGTCATGCCAGCCCTTTTTCCTAAGATTATCTCTTGTTAGTATCTTGTTTGATACTGCTAGCTAGGTAAATAGTTTAACTTTTAGTGGCATCCAAGCCTTCCAAATGGAATTATACAAGTGAAATCTCAATCCATCATTATTTATAGCTTTATAACATGAATTAACTGTGAAAGAGAAATTGTGTTCAGCCTGCCAATAGATTTTATCTTTTTCCAACTGAAACTGAACTACAGATAATATATCTGCCAATTGACCCACTTGGGACAGAAGATTTTGTTGATTAATTTGTTGCACAGGGTTGCTGTTGAGGTCAAATAATCCTTGAAGATCACTCCCTAATATATATATAACCCTTTTCACAGATGCCTTCTTATGTTTTACTATTTTATACAAATCCAGAAATCTGTATTTTAGAGGGGAGCCATTAATTCAGTTATTTTCCCAGAATATGGTATCCTCACCATTGCCTACTTCTATTGATGTAAAATAGTTACGAGTGTTGAAGCAAGACTTAAGTTGTTGTCAAATTGGGGAGCACTTCCTATCTGATAAATTAAGCAAGGCTCCTAGCCTAGATCTAAAACAGTATCTGGCTTTTAATAAGCTGGGCCATTTTAAATTTGAGGCACAGATCCAGAGTTTCCATAGTAATTTATATTTAAGGGCCACACTAAAATTCCTAAGATTTATAATGCCCCAACCCCTATGCTCTTTGGACCTATATAAAGCTACCCATTGCACTAGGTGATATCCCTTGTTGTTTGAAGGTGTAGATTGCCAAAGGAATCTGCTTCTAAGCCGATTAATTTCCTTTTCAATCCTTTTGGGCAGGTGTAATATCGAAAGGTAGTAGATTGGGATCACAGATAATACAGAATTTACTAGAGTTAATCTGCCCCCTAAAGAAATGAATTTTGCCTTCCATGTTGACAACTTGTTTGAGATCTTCTCTATGACTAGCGTCCAATCCTTATATGTGGCCTTTCTATGATGTAGTGGAAGGCTTAGGTAGCTAATTGGTAAAGTTCCAACTTAGCATCCAAGAATGTTACACCCATACTCCACTACAGTTCTAGGGACACCCACACCAGTCAAGGAGGACTTTTTGAAATTTATCTTAAATCCAGAACAGGTCTGAAAACAACAGAGAATTCTCTTAATATTTATCATGTTATTTGTTCCTCAGGAGAGAAAGAGAATTGTATCATCAGCATATTGAATGTTAATTATATTTGGACCATCATTTGGAAATTGGATCCCCGAGATAATCTTTTTATTTGCTGCCAATGACAGCATCCTATTTAAAATATGGGAGACAACAATAAACAGAAGGGGAGACAGAGGGTCTCCTTGCTTAAGCCCATTAGTTGCACTAAAAAATCCCGTAGGAGATCCATTGGCTAAGATGAAGAATCTAGCAGTTGAAATACACATATATATCCAAGAGATCCATTTGTCTCCACAGCCAAGTCCCTTAAGAGAGCTCAGTAAAAAATCCTAATTCACGTTGTCAAAGACTTTCTCAAAGTCTAATTTCAGGATAAAACCAAGAACATTTGCAGACTTCATGTAATTTAATGTTTCTTGAGCAACCAAGAAACAGTCACCAATATATCTCCTGGAGAGGAAGGCACACTAAGAGTCATCAATGATATCATTTAAGGGAGGAATAAACCTAGAGATCAGACATTTACTAATGATCTTGTAAGTACTGTTTAGTAAGTTGATGGGCCTGTAATCTTTGACACATTCTGCACATTCTTTCTTAGGGATAAGAGCAATGAAAGTTTGGTTTGTTGGCCTGAGAAAATCTAGATCTGATACCAGGTATAGTTTATGGAAAATTGCCAATAAATCAGGATGCAATAGGTCCCAGAATTCTTGAAAAAATAATAAGGAGAATCCCTCAGGGCCAAGGGATTTATCTCCAGGAAGATCAAAAGTACTTTTTTAAATTTCTACTATGGTGAAGTCCTCCTCTAGTAAATCTAAGTTGATGATCTTTCTAGGTAGCAGGGCATCCCAGTTCAGAGATACCCTTAACCTAGAGCACTTGTTGAATTGCTTAGTAAAATGGTTTTCAAGCTCAAGGCAAATCAAAGAAGGGGAAGTCAGAAGACTGCCATTAACATTAAGAGAGGAAATTGTGTTTATTCTTCTACGGCATTTAAACATACTATAAAAAAAAGAAGTATTCAAATCTCTCTCCTTTAACCATTGAACCCTAGACTTCTGTTTCCAGTATCTCTCTTGTTCTAACAGGAGGTTAAGATGTTCCATTCTGAGGTTTTTCTTGATGTTTAAAGTAGCATTATCAAGTAATTGTGTTTTAGCCATGAGATCTATCGTCATGATCTGAGATTCTATACATTCTAACCTTTTTTTCCTCTCCTCCTTCTTGGGGATGACCCAACTCCTGATCTGTTTCTTTAGGTTTTTAAGTTTGAAAGTAAAGTTAGCAAGGGGAGAGTCTAATTTGAAAATAATGTCTGAGTTTTTCCAACAGTTGGAAATGAAATTGTGACATCCCTCCAAGCATAACCAGGACTTGTAAAATTTAAAAGGGGTTGGCCCCCTGTCCCTAGGTTTGGTGTCAAACAAGATTGGAGTATGATCTGAGACAACCTTGGCCTTGCCAACACACAAGGTGTCAAGATTTGAGTTTGCCCAACCAGGAGAGATAAGAAACCTATCTAACTTGACCATAGTTGGAGGAGATTGAAAATTGGACCAGGTGCATTGGCAGTTGTTTGGAGAAAGGTCCATTAATTGATTGTGATTTATAAAATCATTGAATTTTATCATGACAGGAGATACCCAGAATTTGATGAATATTCAAAGGAATATCTAATGATATTAAAATCCCCCCCAATCACCCAATTAGCATTAACTGTTTTGCTCAAATTTTCTAGTTCAGTAAGGAAATCAGATTTAAATCTGGGTTCACAAGGTCCATATACCCCAGTAAGCCACCATTCCATCCCATCTTTACTGTTTTTAAGATTAATTGAAAGACTATAGGTGGCTAAAGAAGTGGATATTATATTGCACAATCTATCATTCCAACCTATTAGAATACCTCCAGAGGCCCCAAGAGAGGGTAAGTGGGTCCAGTTACTTATTCTTCCTCCTCCTAGAATTCTAAGGAGAGATGGAGTGTATTCTTCTTTTTTTGTTTTACTAATGATGATTACATCACAATTATTCATTCTTATTAAGTTTCTCATCGTCCTTTTTTGCCTACTATTTCCTAGTCCCCTAATATTCCAGGCAGCAATAATCATTAAGAAACTTGTGACAAACGAAAAGAAGCAAAGTTCTCCTCAAGGTTTTGTAGATTGTCTAGGTTAACAGGAGTTAGACCTTGATCTGCTCTTACCAAGTTCAAAAAATCTTTAGCATCATCTAAATTTTTTAAATCAATACCAACATCATTGCAAAAAATTCTGAATTGCTCATATGAATCCCAGTTTAGGACCTCATTAATTATATTATTACAAGAAAAATCATCTATACTAGGAGGCATAGATGTAGAAACGTATATAGAGCCAGAGAGATTATTTGGATCATCTGCATGTTCATGATGAGAGGTGAAAGTACCTGAAGCGTGAACAAGAGTATCTGGCTGGGAGGGTAGCCTATCTCCAGTACCAGAGCCCAAATCATCCAGCTCAAGACAGTCAAAAACCACCAAGGCCTTCTTCAATTTTGCCAAAGAAATATTTCTTGCCCGTATTTCTTCCTCCACAAACTTTGAAGCTTCTACTAGTCTCGGAGCCTCTGTTGCATTGACTTCAGTGGCTGGTACAAGAACAAGGGGGCCCGGAAGAAGTGGTATTAGGGGTTGGGAGGAGTCGCGCAGAGGTGGAGGCAGGGGTGGGTTGAAATGAGTAAGAAGGGCTGGTAGTCCTAGTCCAAACATTATTGCCATGTTGGGGGCCTTTATTATTTTTTCCACCCCTCCATCCTTTATTATTTTTGAGAGGCCTGCGGGGATGAGGTAACCTCCTAAGGGCAAAAGAAGAGGGAGTGTTATTCTTTTTGGACCAAGGAGGAAGAGATGCAGAGGCTGTGGAGGAAGGACATAAGTCCCAGCAACTTCTAAATTTGATGAGGTAGACTAGTCTTCCAAAAGCAAAATATTTGGTGTTAGGGAGTTCTTTTCCAGGGTGCAGGCGAACCCTAACCTTCGCAAAACCTAGGAACTTGAAGCAGTCTAGGGAGATGTCCACTTCCAACATATCAGCAAATTTAGAAACCATATGGGAGAAGAGGTCTATGTTCCATAGGTGGTGTGGTATACCCTCTAATCTAATCCAGATACCTTCTTCTTTCAGAGTGAACACAGCATTGGAGTTTACAGACCATGGAACATTGGATGCTGGCAGCATTTGAAGAGTGGATCCATATAGGTTAAGGGCCTCATTCCAAGAGGAGATAGAAGTAAACTTAATCAGAAATTTGCCAAAGGAGAAATCCAACACTTCTACAAAGGTGGAGGTAGGCCAGTTCGTACGAAGGTGTTCCTCTAAAGTGAACTTTGATAGATGTGGGAAACAAGCAATAACAATCGCACGATAAGAAAGATAATGCAGTTGGTCATAAACAGTTTCAGAAAGTGGAACTGGATTTGAGGCATGAGTGGTGAGTCCAACCATCAACTCAGGAATAGAGACGAACTTAAAGACCTACATAAATTTACAGATGACTACCGAGTGTGAGGACAAAGAGCACTTGTAACAAGTACCATTATATCTGCAAAATTTATTTGTGTGTCTACGAAGACTACAAGAAAAACATCTCTCTTGTTTTCTACAGAAGCTTACCAGAGGCGAGACTCTTCTCCATCGTGAAACCACCTCCCAAAGTCCCGAAGAATCTTCTAAAGCAAGAGGGAAACACGTCAAGGAAGACACAGAAGAGTGTTTCTTTAAGCAGCAATTTGGGTCTAATAGCACCTAAGAGGCTTTAATAAGAGAGGCAAGGGGAACATGTAAATCAACCTAAATGGCATTCTGGGTTTTTTTCTAGCAGAAAATATCGTAACATGAGAAATCAAAATTGTTAGCAGGTGAAAAGTAAAGCTTGAATGTCATATAATCAAGCACTGACGAATGACCACCCCGCAGCAGCAGCAACATAGCTCTTCCATCTTTTCAGCTCTAGCGGATCGTCTTTTATGTTATGTTAGACAAATAGATGAATGATTAAATTCATTTCCATTACCTGTAATCATGTCAAGCATCATTTGCAGGAGTAACGATGTATGTGTTCTAGAAAGGACTGTGAAGGGCATCCCGAAAGGACTGTGAAGGGCAACCAGATCCAAAGCATGACTCTCAATACCATTCAAGATTTTTGACACAGAAAACTCATCACTTCCTTGTTCCCAGTATGCAATGTTACAGAGAAACAATCTCATCACAAGCACAGAAGAGTACGATGCTCTTCGTTAACAATCGTTCACATCAGTTCCCAAGACAAAAATACAGAGCAGCAGAAAATACAACTCGGCCATAAATTCCAATCTTCAGACCATCTTATTGACCTTAAGCTTCGCAGAAATAACCTTGAATGCACAAACACAACCTCTTCAACCTTCGTTGAATTGACCAGATGTCCTCTTCTCAATAGAGTGTGCAAGAAACCACACACAGTCGTCTTGGGAACTTCGACAACATTGGGAAAAAAAAATAGAAACAATAAAAATATTTCATTTCACAGTAAAGTTTGCACAGAAAACTAAAAGTAAAATACTAGTTTACAAAGTAACTGCTGCTTTTGATATCTTCTGGTCGATTATGCTGCATCGATGTTTATAGGCCTCTTTTACATGAACAGGTCCGAGTCAATCTGCTGAAGATTTGGAAAGATTTCACGCAAAGTTGTTGAATAATTAGATAATTTTGCCTGCAAAGATAAGGCACATGAGATGGAATATGTAAGTCATTGTTTTTTAAACAAAAGAACTACTGATGGAGAAGTTATGAAAGCACAATTTACATGGGTGCATACATTTTTCATCATTGAATGCTTTTTTGGAGGAATAAATTAGTAGAAACAAAAACGTTGTTTTATAAAGTCTCCTATTATAGATTTCATTGATGAAACTGAATTGTTAAAACAATTATTTAGCAGAGAAAACATTCATTTCAAGCTAAATGAAGGTTGCTTTTTGCATCTCTCTTATGAACAGCATGCAACATATACTCTGCACTGAGCAATAGAAAGTTTGTCATTTCATGAAAAAATCAGTCATTCTTGTACCTTCCTTTAAACACAAAGCCCTAAACTCCATTCCATGACCACAACCCTTTTCAACCAAACTCTAAACACCCTTTTAAGATCCTGACTCACCATTCAGTCACTTTTTAACCATGTCCATTTGTTGTTGTTTCTCATCCACCTTCTCAGTCATCTTTGGAATACTGCCAAAGGCCTTACCCAAAGATCCAGCTTCCTCCCCTATTCATTTTTTATTATTTCCGTCCAACCATTTTAATTTTGTACAAAATCGTGCATGGCCTGTTCTTCTTGAACAGTTATTTTTCTTTTACTACTTTGTCCTCTAAAACACTGTCAAAATTATTAAACTCAAAGCGTAACTTCAAATCTGAATGCTGACCGTGAATCCACCTCCTCTTTAGACAACATTGTTAATAACACATGATCAGATGGAATCCATTATCCATGCAAGACTATTCACAACCTATTATGGGACACTGATCATCTGAGGTTCTAGACACCAAATCATACCAAGCCTGACCATAGAAAGGAAATCCCTTAGGTTAGACCATGTAAACTTGCATCTCATCAGGTAGATCAATCAAGTCCAGCTCCCTAATCACTTCACTGAACTTCTCGGTTTGAGCGGCCTCTTGCTTTGTCTCCTCATATTCCAAAACACCAAGTCCAAATTTGTATCTACCCGTCTAGAACCAAATACTTAACTAACAAAACATACAAGGTGGTAGACGAAATATTCACATCATAAGAATAAAGAGTTTCTCAACATTACTAAGCAGTATGTATGTGTACAGAAAGGTTTCTACTTTCTAGTAGACAAGGGGGTGATGCATGTTGCAAGGCTGGTGGATTAACAGAAGTAAATGAAAAGAGCTACTTTGAAAAGTACAATCATAAGACTGACAGGTTTATTTCTTAAAAAATTTTGATACAATCATAAAGAATGGGAAAACATTAGGAATTATACAAACACAGCTTATGAGTAATAACACTTATTTATCTTAAATGATTAGTTAGATATTTAATTACTTATAGAGAACATACACATGGGTTATGCTCAAGGTATATTGTTGTAAGCTTCTCCCTTGAACCAGCAACGGCCAAAGCAATTCCTTCAAGTGAAGGTATTTGGTTGTCATTTAGCCATAGGTCCTCCAGCCTGCAAAATAGAAGAAATCAGCTTACCAAACAAGCAAAAAAATAAGAAAATCCTCGGCAGTAGAAAATCTTGTGCAAGGATTACTGCACCTTGTCAATTTCTCAATATCATCCACAGAAGTAAGTTTATTTGAAGAAACATCCAAAACACGGAGATTTTCTAATGTTGATAAGCCTTCCATTTTGAGGATTCCATTATGGCTCAGATAGAGTTCTTCTAAAGCAACACAGCCCTGAAGCAAAAGAACAATTACATATTAGTAAATACCAACGATTCAGATTCCTGAGCCTCTAAAGCACCATAAAATGTAACAGCAACTTTTGGAGTTGCATACTTGAAAACCTGTCATGTTTGTTAAACGATTACTCTGTAAGCTTATTTTCCGAATCCATTTCAGCCCACACAGATTTATTGTCTTGATACGGTTCCGGCCAAGCCAAAGCTCCTGTAAATCTGTCATATTTTCCAAATTTTCCATCACCTGAGATTCCAACAACGTAGAGTATAATAAAGTTATTACTATCAAAAGCTCCACATATTGCTATCGCAAATAGTGTAACGGCCATAGTGATATACTATGGGAATGTTTTCCTAATTCTGACATAACGACAGATTCCAAAAGATTCACATCCTGATGAAGGCATTATAGAAACCATGAAGACAGAATTTCCAACCCAGGGCTAATGGTAAGTACATCACTCAATTTTTTTGTTGGTGGCACAAAAGATGTGAATTGAATATGTGCACATAAAACATAAATAAAAATTTTTGCTAATTTGCCATGCCTTGAGTCCTAGTTCTGCTTAAACTATTCATACAGAAGCCACTAGCCATAAATATCATTTGGTATAAGTTTGAACCAAGGTTCAGAAATGTGGTATGTGGTATTCCTGCATACAGTGGCTGCATAACAGTATAACATATACAAAAAGCAGGCACATATGTGGTTGCATATGTAGATTTTATGCTGTTTTGTATGCTTTATTAGAAAAATATATAGATTAAGGAAAATTAGTAAAATATACAGTTGAGTATTTGACAACATAGTTAGAGATTATATTTTAATCTTTAATTCATAAATACAATAAACATAATTATAAAATGGTAGTAAAACAAGAATAACAAATATAGCAAATGACAAATAAAAAAACCAAGAGAAAATATTTTTCCCATAAGCAAAACAACAGTAATTAATCATCACAACCTCCATGCAAAAAACATCAAGCAAACTATTAAGTCCATACTGTGATAGCACAATTTCAATTCCAAACTGTCTTTTTTCATACCCAGAAAACACATTAATATAACTGATTGACAAACCTAATTATGAAAACCAATTATACCATCAGATATTAACAAAATGCGTGCCTGACTATGCAGCCTATGATGCTGATTTACATGGAAACCAAGTGAGCTTGGGTAGAATATGTGGCCCAAAAGCATATTCAGGCTGCAAAATCCATACGTCATGCAGAAACCTGGCTTTTGAGCCAGCTTCACAAATTTACTCGCTGAAGCAGTGAAGCATCAATCAGACAAAATAACTGGCTCATATATACAGATAGCCACATCGTTATAGAGAATTTTGCAGGGTTTTTTTTATTATGCTCACCCTTAGACGGTTTGATCCAAGTTCCAGAATCTGCAATGCATGTAAATGGTCAATCTCTACCATCTTGGTGATTTCATTCTTTGACACATAAAGTTCCTTAAGTGAACTTGAGACATTGCATAGACCCGTTAAGGAGGAAATCTCATTAAATGACGCATCAAAAACCACAAGGCTCTTGAATATGCTAACATCAGGGATCCTTTTTAAATGATTATCCCGTAGAATTAATTCCTGTAAATAAAAAAAAATCAGTCTTATTTAACATAAACAAAAAAAATTGATAAATCATATAAATTTGACAATCACTTTAATATGACCAAAAAGGCAAGAACCAAAACTTTTTGATATGGATTTTACATAAAACAAGTGACAATGACTTGGTGGATTTTGTAATATACTAATAGACAAAAATTCAACGAAGCAGAGTTTCATCGTATCGTTTATCCTCAAGCACATATAGTCCTGCACTATTTCTTTTTGTGGAATTTTTTCTATACATCAACAATCAGGAACACCCCATGCTTTCTAGTTTAGTGTCATCAAGAATGTTAACTCACGTTGCCTAAGGCAGCTAACCTAGTATAAAAGAATATCAACTCATAATTAGGATAACAACTTATTGTTGAAACAGGTGGATTTTAGATCGATAAGGGCCTCTTAGTGATCAGAGAAGCTATCAGTCTCCCTCTTTATGTTTAACTTGGGTTGAATTTCCTTTGCAAAATTATGCTTCTCAAGATTTCATTTTTCTTCTAGCTATTCCTGCTTTTAGTGTCTTCCAGGTACTTATAGACTATAGAGCTTGGCGCAGCATCACTTATAAACTAAAGTTTCCGTTTACAATCTATCCTGATGCTCAATCCTATCAGAAATAGTATCTTCTCTGTTAGAACTCATCCTCTTCAATGTGCAATCTAGAATGAAAATTGACAAAGCAAGCGACTCTAAACACCACCAACACCAGACGATGTTTCCATTACCCGAACTATCACCAAACACCGCAGCACATAAGAATAGCTAACCAGAAATACATCCGAAAACGCGACCTTGGTGTAAGGACACCGACAAGCACTAAACCACAAACGACCAACATCATAAAGCATCGAACTTTAAGCAAAACTAAAACCACAAGACAAAACTCAGGTTTCAAACACACTTGCAAACCAGCGATGGCAGCCCAGCTCGAAAGAGGCCCGACGCCCTCATCGTCCAGCAGATTCTGGCGGAAAGACAGCTTCTTGAGATGCTCCAGCATCCCAATCCTGGGGTCCATAGTCGCGAGTCGGTTGGCCGTCAGATCCAACTCGACCAGTGTTTGCGGGATCTCGATCTCGGAGAGATCGTGGAGCTGGTAGCTCGTCAGGTCGAGACAGGTCGAAGACGTGTCCTCCTCCTCCTCCTCCTCCTCCTCCATAGGATCGTTCTCGGCTCTGTTCTCCATTGGAGAAAACCCTAGAGAGTAGAGATGGGGCGGGTGGTGGTGGGTGGCGGCCGCTGAGAGGATGATGGCGTGCGCCGCTGTATGATTCCTTTTCTCAGGAATTTGAATATTAGATATGTTTTGAGAAAATATGGTTTCTACATAATTCGCCTTTTTATTATTATTGTTGTTCTAGCTTCTTCGATACGTCCTTGTCACAAATACTTATTTATCAACGAAGGAGATTCTTGTTGCGTTTGGAAATACATTTTGAAACACAATTTACTACGAAAAGTTATTTTTTCCTTAAATTAGGCTATTTATAGCTTTTTTTTTAGAGAATAAGAAACGATTTGCACGTGTAAAAATATTTATTCAATTACATAAAAATTAGATTACCCTTTTTTTTCATAAAACCATCGAAATCTTCCACACGACCCCTCTTCTCCATCACCTCCACCACCACCAACATGCAACAAGGTCTGTACCAAACCTCCTTTCTGCATTAGACCGACGTTCCTCTTTGACAAGCGGTAATCGATAGAGAGGACAACTGAACTTCATCTGATCAAACCATCTATCAAGACATCTATTGTGGAAAACATGACAGTAGCCTAATTTATTCACACTCTCCCCGCCCTTAATCGGGCAGAGACAAACAACACACTCCCTCTCCTCGCCAACATCAAGGTAGAAGAATAGGCGGTGGGTGTTGAGTTGCTCTACAAGAAGGAACAGTTCAATGAGTCTGCAATTCAGGGAAAACCCAAGTGGGGAATGAAGGTGGTGGGGGTTTAGGGGAGAAAGGGGTGGAGGAGGAGGGAGTGGAGGTATGAGACGCAACAGGCAGCATGAGTTAATTTTGTTTTTGTTTTGTCAATCGCCAGTTGCACCTCCGTCACTTGCTGGACCAACACCTCGTCTCCCTTGAACGCCAGTGCCACTTGAACAAACGGCAGCAATGACAGCTTGAGGTCACCCCGCATGTCCACGATTAGCTTCTCCATCCTGTCCCTATTCGCGTCTGCCCTGCCCTTGGAGTTCATGTCGCTCTCCCCCTAGTACCAAAGCACGACCCTAATGTCCTTGCCCTCGACGGTGCCCACCACCACTCTAGCCCTCGTGATCATCTGACCGTAGAGCTCCCTCCTCGCATTCCCATTCCATGATCGCCGACCCACCCACAGCATAGGAGACTAGGCCATCCAGGGCGGTTGGGGTGGGAGGTAGACATGGAAATCAGGTTGAGTTGGTCTGGACCCGTTAGGTCCAGTTCGGATCCAGAAAACTCTGACTTGGGTTGGGTCGGGTCAGGCCTGTCGTGGGCTGTGGGTCGTGCCGGGCCTAACTGACAGGCCCGCCAAGGCCCGCGGAGTAGGCCCAGTTTGGTCTACGAAAAACCCAAGGTCGGGTTGGACCGGGCCGGGCCGGCCCGCGTACAGTAAAAAAAAATTTTTTAAAGCTAACAGGCCAGGTCCGTGTACAGTAACAGTTAAAAAAGAAGAAGCAAAAGGACCGGACCCAGTGGCACGGGAAAAAAATAATAATAATAAAAGAATCGGGCCTGGCCCCGCCCGAAAAAAAAAAAAAATTTAACTACAACGGTCCATTGGACCGTTGTACAGTGCAACGACTACATGTTTATTTTTTTTGCCATTGCATTTGCAACGGCGACAAAGATTTTATTATTTCCTTTTTTAAATCACAAATTTTAACCTATAAATACTCCCTCAAGTTCTTCATTTTTTTCACAACTCTCTTCTACAATTTTCTCAACTCTCCTCTACAAAATTCTCTTAATTCTCAAAAGAAGATTTTCAAGTGAAGATTTTGCTTTGGCTTTGGATTCTGCCCAGTCTTCTGCTCTCCAGACTCTAGTCTCCACGCGACAGTAGCTGAGCCAGCAACATCAAATTTTCTTTACTTCTAATCCCTCCAAATTCTTTACTTCTAATCCCTCCATTTTTGGGTTTTGGTTTTTGTAAGTTAAGAGTTTTATTATTTAATATTCATTTTTTAATATTAAAATGAAAAATATTGGTAATATTGGTACCCATGATTATATCCCTAGTATGAAGTCAGATCATCCTCAAAGTACCCCAACAAATACTTCACATTCCACAGCCACAAAAAAACCTAGGAAACAAAGTTCTTGGGTTTGGGAGCATGTTACATTAGACCCTGTAGATCAAACTAGGTGTTACTGTAATTATTGTAATACC
>JAMKQA010069798.1:0-13523 GCA_024699735.1 Posidonia australis | reverse complement strand
GGATTAACTTTCTTTTCCCCTTTGATTTTGACTTGGCATGATTTCAATCACATTTTTGCATAAGCATGTAGAATAAGCAAACACACATTCATCAAGCCCTTAGCAAGCATTTGGACTAGAAAGACCGAGTTTCTCTGGCGCACGAGGGTGCCTAATACCTTCCTCGTGCGTAACAGGAATCCTTACCCATCATCTGGTTAGCAGACATCCAGCCTTCCTATCTGCATCTCATGCATGCATTCATCATTTGTGGTTTTCCTCGTCTTTCCCTTAAAAGACTTGGTGGCGACTCCTTTTCTTTTTCTTCTTGTCCTTGCGCCTTCGCCATCCATTGGCATGGCTGTGATCCCTTTCCCGCCTCCCTCCGGGTCCGGCATGGTCACAATATAATAACGACAGTCATAATTTACTCATTTTCATATGATTAATTATGTAAAGTATATTTACTTACATATATTTTAAGCATTGGTGTAACGTCCCACATTTTTCATAATAATTTAAAATAAATTAAATTACGAGAAAATTAAAGCCAAACAGAAAATACCTAACTACCAGGAACCTGTGTGTGCAGCTAGGAGACTCTAGACTATATCACTATGCTAAACCTCTACATGCTTGCACCTGTAAACCAAAAACACAAGGAAAACGCATGAGTGACAAAAGTCATTTAATACGTACCTCAAAGGAAAACGACGGGAAGCAAAACCTTAATTGATTTTCTTTTAAATTCATTTCGCAAACCAATTCTCAAAACCTCACAAACTAGGCACACAACGGCCAAAACCACAACTAGGGCTCTATTAGCCCAAAACCACAAGCAAAGGCCTTCAATGGCCAAAACCACACACAGTGAGTCGGGAAGCCCGGTGCCAGGCAACCAAACTCTAGCCACACGCAGTTCGCTGAGGAGCGACCACAGCGTTTTGCATTGCCACGGTGACGGCCACCCTGTGTAGGAGCGTTCACCTTCCTGCGGTTCTTCCTCTCTAGAGAACCCTCAAAAAGACAATCCCTCCTTAGGAAGGTTGTCCTGTCTCTCAAGACACTACTAGTTACGGGGCACGTGTCCCACCTACACTGGTCACCATAAGATACGCTTCCTCATGGCGTCCTCCACACACGGTGCTCAGGAGGGAGTGTTATACCTCCACACCCAACAACACCCGAGCCTCAGTGCTCACAGCGACAGCAAGAGTATCATACGTCCTCGTCATGCCACAAGACACCTCAACCCTAGCCGCCAGACGACAGTTAAGGAGTCTCATACTTCCAGGACCCGACACCCCTCAACCTCAGGTATCTCGGCCTCCGACCTCAACCAAGGAGTCGTGTCCGATCATCCGAGAATGTCATCACATTCCCTAGTCCCGACGACACGGTCCCACACTGTCTCAACCCACACACAGAAAATTAGGAAAACCATTTTCCAAATCTACCAACTCATTTCTTTGAAATCATTTTTAAAACTATTTTCATATCTTTCAAAACTCTTCCAAAACCTCGGCAAAATGGCGCATCAGGTGTCCCAAGGGACCACCACTGATGACCTGCAATCCCATCTCAATGGGTCAAAACAAACCAATTCGGAAAACCCTCGGAAATCAGATTTTATAAATATAATTGGACCCAGATTCAACATGTCGAAAACAGTATCGGTATGCCAAAAACCCCTAGTTCGGTATGCCAAAAACCCCTAGTTCGGTAGACCGATTTGGGTTGGTCGATCGAATCGGGTCAACAGTCAACACTCGGACCAAAATCGGTATACCGAAAATGGTTCGGGCGATCGAATTTATACCAGAGGACTTAATCTGATAGAAAAACGGCACACCGAAATGGTTCGGTATGTCGAATTCTGCGAAAAACAGAAAATGACCTAAATCCTACCGTTCAAAATCGCCTAAAGTGGAAGCTTCGATCGGACCCCCCAAACAACTACCAAAAAACTCACATAAAACATCAGATGTAGATCCTTGAGTCAGCTCCAAAACCCAACTAACAAAACCAAAATCCATTCACCATGCATTAAGATATAAATTCGCAAAGGCATAAGGGTCAAAACGACCTAAAACGCAACCACCAACATAAATACTCATAAATCCATCATAAATTCACAATAAATTCTAAAACATTAAATCTAGCCTATATTATATCCATCCTAGGCATTTCTATCATTTTACATGATTTCTACATATTAAATTGGGGATATGTACCTGAAACGAGCTCTGACAACCCAATGCACCCTCTGGCCAGCCATCGACCTCCGCTGGCAACCACAACATCCATGAAAGCTCCCTCGACTTCTGGGACACCAGCCATGTCGATGTCGAGCCTCACGGTGTCTTCGCATCTCTCACTTCTCTCTCCTTCTCTCGCCGGTGGAAGGAACAACGGAGGAAAGACAGGGGTGACGGGTGGGGAAAGGATGAGGAGTGGGGAGGGAGGGGAGTGAGGGGAAAAAGAAGGGAAAAGGAACTGGGAGAGGAGAAGTGCGCGTCCGAGAAGAAGAAAGAGGAAGAAGAAGGCGAACGTCGAGCGACAGAGGTGTGAGACGTGGGTGGCTTATAATGCCCTGCATACGAAGTAACTGAGAACGTGCTCGACTACCCACCTTGGCCACCATCACCCTGCACGAGTTCAACGACCGTCGCCCAACTACCAACCCCAGCAACCGGCCCACAACGCGGGCCCCACACAGACCCCACACCGGGGCCCACACACATAGTGCTACAATGCATAGGAACACAAGCAACAGAAGCTGACCCACGAGGTCGAAGCCTAAAAGCACAAATCTACACAACGGACCTCGGAACAGTAACACCTGTCTAGGAATAAAATTTATCAAAATGTAAATAATTACAAAATGAATTTTACAGGTGTTACAATTAGACATAAAAAATTCTTGATATTCTACTATATTTATTTTTTTTATTTGTGTTTGTTCATCAAATAGCTATATCATATTCGTATTTATATTCGTTTTTTAAGAATATAGATATGTACTTTTCGTATCTGGATGATATATATATTTGTATCTATATTTTAAAAATGAATACATATATGATAAGACCTACTTCTGTACCATACCTGATCCGTTAACACTCTTAATTCCAAGATATGAATTTATGATGTCTTGAATAACATGGAATTCGTGCATGAGCTCATAGCTCACTTAGTTGCACTGTCTCCTGACATTCAAGGAGACTAAAATACGATTAGGAAACAAGAATTCGAACCTCATGCAACGTTAATAACAGATTACTGGTGGGATTTTCAAGGTGATTTCCTATTACTCGAGAGTAAACCTCTGTCTCCATTTGCAAGCGTGAGCTTTTCTCTCCACCCACGGGTGGACGTATCCGATTGCAAAAAAGGAAAAAAAAAGAAAAGAAAAACATAAAATTCTTAAGAAGCATAGCTTTCTAAAGAGTAAGACACCGGCATTTTTTATGTAGTAAGAAGCGTAAGCCGAAATGGGCCGAAACCTGGTTTAAGAATTCCCAATTTCTGTTACCACCCAAAATGGGCCTGGGCTTCTTCCCTCCATCTGTTTATCGTTAAATCCAAAATCACACCATTGAGCGTGCCAGCGCCAGGCGTGTAGAAAGGAAACGAATCTAATCGAATCAGAGAAAGTCCATGGTCGCGGCTTTCTTTCTCTCTCTCTTTCTGTGTGGGTTTTAGCTTTTTCGACGACCAGGAACGACAGTGCGAGAAAGAGAGAGAGATTGTCGGCGTTTGTGGGGAAGAAGAGTGGGAAAATGGAGGAAGAGCTGAGAGCAATGGCGGAAGATCTCGAGGCCTTCAAACGATCCCTGACGGACCCCAAACACGTCGGTTTCGTTTCTCAGGTACACCAATTCGAGTGTTTCTGCTAGAATTCTATTCGGCTTATCTGCAATCATGGTCCAATTACTAATCGTGCTTATCTTCGGTCTAGACGTAGGAGATCTGAAAGTGGAGGGACGGATCTGTTTGATGTGGTTTCGTTTTAGTTGTTCTTAATTGTTTTTTGAAGGGGGTGAGAACGCGGTCTCGCTGTTAATTGCAGCAACTCAAAGCTGATTACTTTCCGCTTGGTTTTATTTATATGGCTCTTATTTTGTTTGCGACATTCTTTGGTCGGAGAAGTCTTGGTCCCAAATGTGGCAACATTGTTATCGATTCCCACTTTTTCACCATGCATGATTTCTGTGCGTTCTCTGTCTCACCTCCTTACGATTCCCACAGTTTCTCTTGTTTTACTTTGATGTTTTTCAGATTTTTCTAGTTCACATTTTCGCTGATGAGTGATTTATTTATTGAGTTTTATGGGTTTTCAAGACTATTCTTATTTTGTTTTATAGCTGCAACGGCGTGCTGAGAAAATTACAAGCCTAACAAAATCCACGTCATCTAGAAGAAGCAAAGTGAAGGTTTGCATGTACTCTTAAAAGCTTGTTCTTGCTACTCAGTGACTTGATTTAGTATTTAACGATTTTCTGCAATGCCTGATAAGTGCTGAACATTATAGGTATGATCATGATGTTTTGAGGTTGGTACAGGACATGAGTGTTGAAGTGGTGGATAGTAATCCATACAGTAGGCTTATGGCTCTTCAGCGCATGGGCATTGTTGAGGACTATGAGAGGATACGTAATTTCTCTATTGCTATTGTGGTGCGTATATTTTGTTCTCTTGTTTCTGCAGATGTCTAGGTGTCTTTATTGTTGTATTCTCCACGTGTACAGTATCTATATCAACTGCTATCCTTGTGTTTGAATTTTGAATAGAACTAATAATTTAAATTTGATTTGCTTTATGATACTTTAGTTTCTGAAATGCTTGAAGACACATGTCTTAGGTTGTGTCTCTTCATTGCATAGGGAATAGGTGGTGTGGGAAGTGTTGCTGCTGAGATGCTAACAAGATGTGGCATTGGTCGTCTTTTATTGTATGATTATGACACTGTGGAATTGGCAAATATGAATAGGTTATTCTTTCGTCCAGATCAGGTATGCTATCTTGTTTCTCCTTTTCTATTGTTGATTAAAGTGAATCTGTTGGTTGGTAGCATTTGACAGCATGACATGGTTACACTTTTTTTTTCTGGACTAAAATTTTCTGTTGATTGGTTGTAAATAACATACATGTAACAACTTTGTGTTCCTAGCCATTTGAGATTCCTTCCTTTTGGAAATTATATATTTCAAGAAACCTTCCCTTGTTCACTAATTATTCAAATGTCAGGTTGGTATGACCAAGACAGATGCTGCCATGCAGACCCTGTCAGATATAAATCCGGATGTAATTCTAGAGGTAGGCATTTAAAGAATATGAGGAACTACTGCTTTATGGTACACATTTCACTGGTCCTGTGATTGTCATAGCGTTCTCCTAGCAATGAGCCCTATAAAGGCATCGTGGTTTTACCTTTTATATAAATTGCTCCATTTTGCATACTTTATACTATGTGTTTTGGGAAAAAAATGAGTTGCATGATTATTAGCATCTTTTCATTCCGGATGGACTGGTTCATCCTGAAAAGGGAAAAAAAGCAATGTTGTGTTCACTCCTACCATCACTTGATTCTACAGAAACACATGCAACGAAAGTTATTATTTTCCATTGACAGTATTCATTTATTACTTGAACTAATCATCAATTTTCCTTTCTCTTTTTTCAGAGTTACTCTTTAAATATTACAACGGTGAAGGGTTTTGAAATGTTTTTGAAGAGTCTGACAAGCCAGAATGCACATTCAAGTATGCATAGTAATGGAGTTGATCTTGTATTGAGCTGTGTAGATAATTATGAAGCTCGAATGGTGGTGAACCAGGTATTTACTAGGGTGACACGAATGTTGTTTGGGAATTGGTTCACTTTCTTTCTGCAATAGTAAAGAAAATATTGACTGTTTTTAAAAGGAAAAATTATGTAATGACAATTGACAAATTTACTGTCTTGAAATTTTTAATGACTTGCATGCCTATTATTTGTTATCGAGTATTTTCATAGTCCATTGTATAGGCTGATTACTGTGATTTGCAATCAATTCATCTTAAGTTTAATAGAAATTCTCGGCCATCAAATTCCTCTCAACTCATACCTGATAAAGATGTTCATATTCAGGCTTGCAACGAGATCAACTTGATATGGATGGAATCTGGTAAGCGAAAGTTTCTTCTGTGTCTTTGATCTATACCTTTGCAGGCAACTACAAGACTAACTTGTTTGAACATATCCTGAATTTGATGGATCGTTCAGTGTTGCCGTTAATTTTGAGTTATGATTTCAACTTCCGTCACTCTTAACTGGGTCAATAGAGGTTAAGGAATTTTTGGTTTAGTTTGATTGATATATGCAAATATGTAATACATATTCTTGAAATTCCTTGATTCCATACGTATCTGAACTTTGCCTTTCATATTTGGATATGCCTTATACGGTGCCTTCTTTACGTGTATTTCTCTCAACTGTTTCTTGAAGCATTATCAATGGAAGTTACATGGATTATCTTGATGACAGGTGTATCAGAGGATGCTGTTTCAGGTCACATACAATTGCTGGTTCCTGGAGAAACTGCTTGTTTTGCATGTGTTCCTCCATTAGTATGTTTCCACTTCTGCATTGAATATCTTTTTTATTATCTCAATTGTACTAGAAAGTGGCAAAATTATGTATATGTCGGCATTTAGATTGTTGTCATTTACCTGTGCTTTATATAGTAGTTTTTGGTTTACCATTATTTTGCAGCCATTTGTCCAATAAACTTGGTGTAAACCATCCTATTGAAGTTCTAATCTCTCATGTTATATTTCTTAATTTTCATAAATCATGACTGCAAAATTTTCTCAGGTTGTAGCATCTGGAGTCGATGAGAGGACTCTTAAAAGGGAAGGGGTTTGCGCTGCCTCTTTGCCAACTACCATGGTGAGGATATTCTTATTATTGTAAGGATGGATATGGATCTTGTGACTTAAACAGCATTAGATGCTTTGGATTTTAAATGGCATTGATATTTCAGCTTGATTTATCCACAAGATTTTGTTGATACATCAGATCTCTGTCCTTCTGTATCCAATTGTTATATCATTTGTACTGTCTTTGGTTTGTCGTTTCATGATGAACTTCTGCAGATCTCTATAATTTCCAAATGTTGACGATCTTCAGCCAGACGTCCAATGTAATTTCAAAACCTATCATGGATGTTATGTTTATTAGTAAAATCATTTATGGCTACCATTGGTCATAATGGGACATTGACTAGTGAAACTAGTGGAAGAAATTATTTTTCAAATTACTGGTGATATCCTTACTGCAGCTTGATTCAGCTGCATGGAATAATTTGTAAAATACAGTACCTATTGTCATATCATTCATATTGTCATGGATTTGTCATTTTGTGATGAACTTTTGCAGATCTCTATAATTACCAAATGCTGACCATCATTAGCCTGATGTTCAACATAATTTCAAAACCTATCATGGATGTTATTTTTATTTGTAAAATCATCCCTGGCTAGCACTATTCATGGTGGGAAATTGACTACTAAAACAAGTTTAAGAAATTATTTTTCCAATTATTGGTGATATCCTTAATGTAGCTTGATTTAGCTGCATGTAATAATCTAAAACATACAGTACCTATTCCTTATCTGTGCATTGCAAAATGCACTATATATATATGATCTTTGTGAAACAATTGAAGTAATATTGTAATCAGATATGCCTTTTTAAGGATTTGGAATAAGTGCAATTTTTTTCATGTGATTTTTTATGGAATCCTAAATCTCCTATGTATCATATCCTGCATGACATCCTGTCCTCCATAGGCACAATGTGCTGTTTGTTGTTTGTATAATGTTTTTTGTCTTTTGTCGGAGGAATCTATTTGAATATAACATAATGTGCCCCAGCTGTTTGCTGTTAGTTAAATATGTTTAGTTGATAGAGGTCATTAGACTCAGATAGTTAAGATGATGAGTACTCTAGAGGTGTGATGTTAAGAGAGGTTTGATCATCAATTCTTGCTTAAATAAATATCAAATGCTTCTAGTCACCCAAGATATTTGACAATCATGGTTGTGTTATCATATTTAGTAAAGGTATCGTATATGAAGTACGAACATAAAATTGAGACTAATAATTGGGCTTATCATATCTAGCAGATGGGTCATGTATTGTATAATGTTTCTAGAGGCCTTTGTATGTGTAAGATAATTGATTTGGCTGTTACAATATAGAAACTAGTGCCATTGGGTGGCAGAAATTTGTTTCTGTATTGTTATTTCTTAAAACTCTGAATAAGAATGATCATCCAGTTCTATTTCCAAGGGGCATTTACATTCTAATAGAAGAAAATTAAGTACATCTTCTGTGAGAAGGTGCATCAGACAACAACAAAAGTGGGTTTGGCCTTAGTCAGATTGTGAAGAAACTGAAGATCTAAATTTGATTTGTAGATGGTCAATGTCCTGCACATTATTTAGTTTTTATACAGTCAAGATTGTAACATCTATTGATTACAAAAGTGCAAGACTTCTTATCCACAATAGGATGCTTTGCTGCTAGACATGTAATAACTGGAAGGTTATTAGTGGTGATCTGCAGGGAATCACCCATAACTAGCATTGTCGTTATTGGACAAGATTAGGCAATAGCATAAAGATTGTGGGTGTTAGAGTTAGAATGAGGTTGTCTGTTCGTTATTATCAACTAATCTGGTATGTTTATATCTCCCTGATTATTTAAAATATTGTTTGGTCGACACTTAGGAGGTGTCACTGTTACAATCAAATTGCCTTTGTTTCCTTTTCTTTCTTGCTTACCTTTTCCCCTTCTGAATTTTGATGCTGATTGAATTGCATGTTTTCTTTCTTTGAGTACATCTGACCTACTACATTGTAGAGGAGAGAGTACATTTCGTCTGTAAAGAGGATACCATATTTTCATATAACAGAATAAGAAAACCTAAGAGTTTAGCCCTTTCAAAATCTATATCCAGCAGAAAATATTTAAACAGCATGGTTATAAGTCTGAGAATAATTGTCACTATTCTATTTGAGTCTTTTTGTTTCTCCTTTATTTCTAGACAATTTATTTTCTTTGTTCTTGTTACTTGTTAGTAACTTCATTGGATGGTGTGCGATCTTTACTAGAGATGGTCTGCATGCTATGTTCTGTGAGTGATTTTCTAACAGACTGTTACTGGATTGATATTCCAGGGGGTTGTTGCTGGTTTACTTGTTCAAAATGCACTCAAGTTTTTATTGAATTTTGGGCAAGTTTCTCCTTACTTGGTAATTTTGCCTCTACATTATCCTGCTTCTTTTATTTAAGATTACAACATTGTGTCTTTGACAGAATATAAATAATTGGTAAATCAATGATGACAGTTTCTCTTTTAAAATTTTCCACATATTCTTGTGATTGCAAATTAGTATCTCAATATGCTCATTGTACTTGTATAAAGCAACATTTACTTAACTTTCTTTTCTATCACATCCAGACTTTGCATTATCAGCTCAGAAGTATCACAATAATATGATGGATGCATCTATATTTCTAGCTTCATTGTGTTTTTTCAAAATGATTTATAGAAAATGCATATGTTCAACATAAGTGTAGACAAAAGTATACATGCTATGCACTATTGAACACTGTACTTATTTGTATTGGTTTAATAAGATATTTGTCTAATATCAGGGATACAATTCACTCAAAGACTTTTTCCCAACCATGGAAATGAAACCTAATCCACAGTGCTCAAACCTTTCATGTATTGAACGACAGGTTTGCTAGTTTCTGCACAATGGTTTATTAATTGTCATTGAGATTAACAGTTTGCATCTGCCATCAATTATTAACGTTAACTGATTCACTTTCCAGAAGGAATATATGTCCAGAAAACCAGAAAGAGATGCAGCAGCCAAGGCAAAGATGGAAGCCGAAAGATCATCAGAGATAGAAACTCCTGTTCATCTGGATAATGAGTGGAATATTAGGTAACTACTTTGTACGGGGATTCAATATTTTACTGCACTTCATTAAGCCCTTTCATTGCAAATTTTTGTCGGGTGTTGTGAAGGAATTGTTAAGTCTTGATTCTATGCTCTTTCTGCAATCTTTTTTAGATTTTCAATTTGTCCCATTAGTACTACTCATGGCAAAAGTGGTTTTGTTTTTGTTTATATTTGTACTATAACTGAGCTGCACTTAGTGGTTTCATAATGATATAATTATATTTCTTTCTGCAGCATTGTTGATGACGATGCTGATGAATATAAGGTTAAAGGATCAAATATTTCTAGTTCAGGTAACTTTGTAGTCTATATTATAATTGTATTTTAGTCCTTAATTAGTATTTGAATGGTTAACAAACTGATGCATTTTCGTAAGCTGACAAGATCTTGAGCTTTATTATTGCTGTCAAGGCACCAAGACAACCACAGTGCAGCTAGAGCACTATGATGTTTAGACTGATACCTTCTCCTTGGTCCTTACTCCTTACGCACCTCAACCACGTTAATATAGAAAACATTAATATGATCTAATATTAGTATATTTCTCTATAAACATTAAATTAAATAGTACAACACAAAAAGTGTTTAAACATCAAATTAAATAATACAATGCCAAATATCATTTTGTAACATTATCTACATCAAGAGTAGGCCAGGAAGCACAAATTAAAGTACAGCTTTGTGCATGTAATATTAATATACCTCTTATTTATGATACACTGGTGACACAGGGTGGATCAGATATCGAGCTATCATAGCCCCTAATCCCCCATAGACAAGCATTATTACCTACATATGTGGATACATCAAAAACAAAATTTAATTACACCCCTGAAAGTAGTGTTGTGTATTCAAGGAAATTGCAGACACAAGAAGTTAAAAATTCAAGGAAATTACGTAATATTAATGTATTAGTTGAGCTAAAAATACGATAAAGTAGACAATTCGGCAGCAAAATAGCTTCATTACAGTTTTATGACATTCTAGGAAAAAGATAAATGATATATTCATTTTGTCTCGTGGTTTTTTAGGTTGCTATTATTCCATCCCCTTTGAAACACGAAAAAATAAAATAAATTAAAACTCATCATTCAAGATTGCTATTTATTCAGCAAAATTCTTGGTTCTGCTTGATCATCGGAATGTTTGCTTTGCTCGTCTCTAATGTTTCACAATTTGTAGTGCTAGTTGTATGTGCACAGTTTTCTTTTTAGTAAAACTCTACATCATTTACATAATAGTTGTGTTTATACCATCTTTTAGGATCTCATGTGAACCTGTTTTGCAGATATGCTGCCAGAAGGTCTAGTTCACGAACTCCCAACAGCGGATACTTGTGAAAAGTCACCTGTTAATGAAGATTATGGTACCATTCCTGATGATCTTGAGGATTTGCGAAAGCAATTGGATGCCTTAAATGCAGTATGACTCCCAAAAAATACAGATACATGTACACAAGGTTGATGGTTTTTGTTTCATCACGGAAATCTATACTAATAGGGGTTACCTTCTGGAAATGCTATCTAAAATGTCAGACAGGTTAATTTTGTATAAACCTGAAATGCTATCTAAAATGTTAGACAGGTTAATTTTGTATAAACCTGCCTATCTCCCTTCAAAGAAGAATAGGGAACATTGTGGACTTGATCGTTATGTTGTCAGAACTTACGTCCAGGAATTTTGAGTCACTGTTTTCACTAAATCTGGAACTTGTTGTGGATGCCCGAGTCATAAACAGAATTAAGGGGAAAAAAATATATTGGTGGTTGGTCCTATTTATAGTACACTCGATTTGGACTCTGGACCAGTGGTGAACTATTGTGTTACATGACTACAATTTTGTTAGTTATAATCAACTCCAATGGTGGATTTGGCTGGAGGGTTGTGATTCGATGGTCTTCTTTATAGTTCGAATCATGTCAACAAAAAATGTGCAGTTGTGGTTCCTTTAGCTGATAAAAAGTAGTTAAAACAAGTGGTCAAAAATATGCAAGAGTCTAGACAAAAGATATGCCATTAGTTCTCTCTATTTTGTTTATGAAAGGTGGAATGATAGATAGATCTATCTTAAGCAAAAGTCTGGCACTCAGTCAGCTTACTGCCAGGTATCTGCGTTTGGGTGAATTCTGTAAGCTTTGCTGCCAAGTCAATTTGGTTCTGTTGGTTGGTCAAATGTTTTAAGTTTACTGTAATTGGATGTTAGATGCCGTTACTAGGAATTACTATTTTTGTTCTATTTGCTTTCTACTACTATTCTCCCCTCAGTGGGGACTGGCTGCAATTCCCAAAGAATGGTCAAAGAGTTGGGCGGTAGATCAAAACCAAACAATCGAGATGGAAACCTGTCAATTTTCTCGCTAATGGAAGAACTGATACTGGTACGTACATGAGGTGGCGACATGATCCTCTTTGCCATGACCTTCGGCATCAATCGTTTGGGCACGGTAGATGATCAGAAGAGCATTGGCGTACTAATACTTGTTCTCCTGTTTGCCAGCTGTCTCCCAGCTTGTGATCGAATGGGATGCTCTGTTGAAATGCCTGCTAAGGCTACCACAATCACATGAGCCTTGTTTGAGACTGCGACTTATGTGGATGGGAAAGGGTTTTCTACTACCTTTGGTTCCAATGAAGCATTGGTGCCAGCTTCTTCCAGGATCTACTCACCCAAACACGGAACAGTGTGCTGAGGCAGTGAGCCATTCCGCGACTGTTGTTTGTGTCCAATCTTGATATGCCGATGGCTGCATTACAAGCTCATGCAGGGTCAAGCAGAACATCGTAACTAGTACGGAAGGAGGTTCTCACTTGAAGAAATTGTGGTCAGACACACACTGAATGGCGTGAAGAAGCTTAGAGAGTCGGTTAGAGCTAGTTTTTCAAGGTGACATGGAAAGAGTGCGTAGCGATTCTAAAGATCTAGCATCTCGTTGGATGTAGAGTAACAAAAGTAAGAATAACTAAAAGTAATATTAGTATGTTGATAATATTGTTATTAAATTTAGAAGTAATTTTCTTTTAAAGTTGAATGAGATATTCTGATTTAGGTGAAAAATGAAATAACTATTAGAATTGGAATAAATGAAAAACATGTAGATTAATAATAATCTACTTGACTATCAAGATATATATCTAATTTAAAGTGCGTATACATTATATTAGGGGTGGACACGGTTCGGTTTGGTTCGGTTTGTGACAAAACCACAAACCAAACCATATAATTCGGTTTGAACAATTTTCAAACCGAACCGAACCATTTTATTTATTGAAACCGAACCAAACCGAACCATTCAAAATCGGTTTGGTTCGGTTCGGTTTATGGTTTAACCATTTAATAAAACATATAAAAAAAAATGTTGATAGTTAAAAATGAAAGAATATAATTAAAGGATAAGGATCAGATGAGGACATGTCCTCTTTTTGCATATTTGAGGACAAGTCATTATAACCATTGATTTTATATCTTGTGGTGGATTTTTTGTTTACGTTTAAGTTTGATATGGTTACTCTTACTTGAAG
>JAMKQA010069797.1:0-14911 GCA_024699735.1 Posidonia australis | reverse complement strand
CATGATTCATGCACGTACATGCTAGGGAATATGCAACAAATCTAGTCTTTATACATTCATCTTTTACATATGGTTGTTAAGTTCACTCATTCATGTTTTATTATATATTTTAGAACTCCATGCAAGTATTTCAGCCATGAACCCATGATTTGATATGATTTGGAATTAAATGATAAAATATATTCATTTGTTACTGTTTCATCATGTTTTAGTCTCTTATCATTTGTATAAACTAATTTGGGTTAAGAAAAATCACTTATCTCTGAAATCTGAATCAGATTCTGCACCAGATTGCAGTCTGATTTAGGATTTCTAGGGAGCACCATTCTAGCGCACCAAACCAGAGCACCACTCTGACGCACCATTCTGGTGCACCAGTCTGGTGCACCAGTCTGGTCGGAGAGCAAATCACCCTCTTTTGCATCCCCATCTGCATGTTTTCTCGGATGGCTTTGAGTCTGATTCTTTTGGTGCTGATTCTCTGATATTTCATGGTTTTGCATGCATGATTTCAGCCACAAATGATATTGTTTTCTAAGTCGTTTTACACTTTGTATCCTCAACCCATGGCTAAATTTTGGTAGGCTGATTGCCCTTTACTCCTATATGGAGATTCTTGTGCATCAGCCTATGATCTAGGAGGCATGGCTGAATCTTGTTGCTTTCATTTAACATGAATAGGATGTGATCTTGTGTGAGGTTTGCAGCCCTTGAACACAAGGTCCATAAATCTTCTCATGTTTGCATTGGTTTAGATTTTCAAAGTATATTTTCCAAGTTTTACAAAGAATTTACATTGCATAACTCTCTGTAATGCACTTATATGACATTTGCACTGCATGGATTTCTGTGTTTTCCTTGGCACATCTTTCTTTCACCCACTAGAGCACCTAGGTGGCGCACCAGACTGGAGCACCAGTCAGGTGCACCTAACAGGCGCATCAGCTTATTTTCAATAGCACACAGCAGCTTTCACATAGTTTTTAGCATGATTTCTTGTTTTGATTTGCTTCTAGATTTTTCTGGTTTTCTTCTTGGATATATCAGGAAAACCCAACTCTGTTTTCAATCATTTTTATGCATGGTAGATCACATTTGGCATATAGTAAAGCAATGATGAAAATCACTCGATGTTGTTAGATCTTTTGATCATATTCGTGCATTATCCTTGCACCGGGGCTTGACCCATTACATGGGTGACATTTCTGAGCATTAGGACACACCCTACAACCCATGCACTCCTATTTAGCATAAGACACCAAGCATGGCATGGCATATCGCCCTCGGGCATACACAAAAGGCTGAAAAGCCGACATTTCATATAAGCAAACAAAAAATCCATAAAAAGACCGATTTATCGGGTGCATGAGGGTGCCAAACCCCTTCCTCGTGCGTAACAGGAATCCTTGCCTAATTTTTTGGTTTATGACCTACTTTTCCATTTGGCTTATTTTGCATGATTTGAATGTTTTTAAATGGTTTTCCTCGTCTTCCATTTTAATAAACTAGATGGCGACTCCTGCACTTTTATTTTTATTGTTTTGCCGTGACTTTGCCAACCCTCGCGCATTTGGACTTCTGCGCCAATCCCGAGGTTGTCGCCGGCATGGTTACACTTACAAAAGAATAAATTATTTTTACAAGTAGTGTTTTTAAGAAACCTAACTTACCATGGTTTTTTAAGACCAACGTTTTTTATAGCTTTGGTACATAAGTAAGAAACTATTATAATTAAAATAATCTGGTGTACCATTTGTAGTCTGGTTCAACTCTTGAAGAACAAACTTTTCTCTTCAAAGGTGATCCTCATAATCACTATCAAACGGATCCAAAGTGCATGGTGTTTTCATACTCACATGCTCTACTAGATCCGAGAATCAAGATGGCAGAGTAAATACGAAATCATTGTGGGGTTGCTCCTTTTAGTGTGTTGCTCTCCAGTGCACTCCTCTCGCGCGTGCTGCTCTCCAGCTCGCGTGCGCTATGGGCATTGATCTCCTGATGGCTTCTTCTGGAGACTTGGGATCTCGCTGTTGTCCTAACCCTAGTAGCTGGTTCCAAGAGTCCTTGTTTGGACGGGGCAGTTATTAAGGTACATTCACTATTTTTTTCATGAAGTCTCGTACGCCATTTTGACTTCATCACCTTTATGCTAAGGAAAAGAAGAGAGGTTCCTTAGATCTTATTCAGATTCTTCAAAGGAAGGTCAACCCATCTTTTCTGATTTTTCCCCCATTTCTTTTCATTCTGGGAGCCCCTCTTCCCCTTCCCCCATAAAGGGTTAACCTGAACAACTAGATGTAGGGCCTGTTGGGGTGCCTTCCATTATGTCCTGTGTTTCTCTAGATGATTTTGGTGACTTAAGCCTCGATAGGGAAAAAATTTTGGTTTCGAAAGGCCTAGGTGATAGTTGTACTTTAGAGCATTATCTTACTCCTAAATTTTATCGCCCTTGCTTGTTGAGGATTTCTAACTAGGAAACTCCCTGTCGACCCTCAAGTCGATCATACTTCTCTAAGGTACACCATGGTCCCTAATAAAGGATTTGATTTGGTGGAGACTGAAGATCCCCAGTCTGTTTCATTGATATCCACTATCGAAGAAACATTGGTGGATGACAGTACTTATTCCGAACTTCTATGATCATCGGATTTTGTTATAAATTTCTCTCTTAAACCTATCTTAGATGAGGGATTTCAAAAAGTTTGAATCTTGGATGGTGATGGAAATTTTGGTTTCGATGGGGTTATCCCCTACTCCTTTGGCATTCCGCTCAGTATTAATGACCCTTGTTGGGATGAATCTCTGTTTGTGCTGTTGGTGGGGTAGTCACTGACCATTCGTTCGCCTGCATTTCGTGAGCTAGATAGCAATGTTGTTGGCAAGTCTTTATTGCCTCGTGATTCACGAGAGACAGGTTGTCAGATTTCCAGTCAGGGGTCGTGTAACGGTTGGACTTCTTACTCATCCATTTTGTTTAATGTATGGCATTACTCAACCTTTAAGCCACCTTTGAGGGAATTCGGGGGAGACATTTCGTCTTCCTAGAAGGATTATTATCCCTTTGCTTGCATCGATGTAGAAAGTATTTACCTTAATGAGGGTTTAATTTAGGAAATTAGGGATGATGGTAACGCATCCCTTGATGATAAACTATTCTTCGTACTCTACAGAATTGATTTCTAGGGACAACTCCCTAGGTGATGTCTCTGGTTCTCGCCACCCTCCTCAAAAGGCTGTAGATGCATGCTCTCCCCCAATTAATATGTTAGTCAGTCAAGGATTTTCTGACACACATGATCCTTCTTCTTGAGATTTCAAATTTCTTCCTCCTCTTATACCAACTTTATCTCCACCCTTAATAAATAGTTTTGGCTCTTGGTTCTCTTATCTTACTTCCCCTTGTAATATAGAAGGAATCAGGCAAGCTTAGTTCCCTTGGAATAGCAGAATTCATTGGGAGGTCCTCCTTCCTCTCCTGGGGTTAGGTGTGAGCTTGTGACGAGGAAGAAGCTCAAATCGCCACTAATCCTCTTTTGTGGCAGGACGAGTAGGTGCTTTAACTATAGGTTACATAGGTATACCAAGTTAAAATGTAAATTCAAGGGTGTCGGTTTTAAATGTAACTCACCTAACCATTTTGTTGCAATATGCAGATTTTTCTCAGGTCGTAGGCTACCAAATAGACGTCAATATATTCAAATGGCAGGCCAATCCCCTTATCACCCTATTATCCTTCCTCCTTCAGATGATGTGTGCGATCAACTGCACTTTTATTCTTCTTGTACTATCATAACTTTCCACTCCCCCCATTTTTAGAAAGAAGGCCTAGAGTCTTACTTGACCTTGCAATGGCCCAACAACATTGAATGGGAGGTTCATGATTTTTTCCTTGGAAAGTTCCTTCTTAAGTTCCCTTCTTCGACCTCTAGGGATGAAGCTCTTAATGCTTATGGGTCCACCTTGGTGTCCTTACCTATGTCTTTTGCTCCTTGGTCGGTTCATTCAAATGTAGTACTTACTCTACATGAAGAAGGATAATGAATCCATCTTGAGGGTATCCCACATCACCTTTAGAGTGACAGCCTGTTTCATAAAATGGTAGTGGAATTTACTGAATTCCTGGAAGTAGATTTTTCTCTATATAGAGCAAAATTCCTCGGCTTTGTTAGGATCAAGATTAGGGAGTATTATGGAAAGGAAATCATTGATGTTAAATTTTTTACATTTGCTAGGAGTGTTTATCCCATTAAATTTCGACGTAGTTGAGACATCTGTATGTCATCTTCTTTGTCTTGGGCTAACTCTTCTACTCCTTTTACCTCAAGCCCTTTGGCCCATAAGGGTCCTTAAGCCCGTAGAAAAATCTTTTAAAAATAACAAGGAGTGGAAGGAAAGTAACCCTAGCAAAGTTCCTCGACCGAGGAAGAACGTTTGGACCTGCTCTGTGGTCGAATACACCAATACAACTAGTGTCCTGGAACAAGTCCCTCTGTCATACTCTACTCCTATCTCGACTAGTATTCTTCCCAAACCTATGTCAGAAGTAGAGACCCGTACTCCCAGTTACCCATCACTTCTTGTTACGAATGATAGCTCTCCTTATTCTGACTTAATTAATGTGTCAAACCCATCATTACAACCCTCTAAAACTACTGTCTCTCGAGCTTCTGCTTATCCTATTGAGGCCCTCAGCTATGTACCACACCCAATTCTTAATCAATAAGAGAATTTTGATCTTTTCATCAATGCAACTACCTTCAAATTTGAGACTTCGGAGATCAAGGTGTGCAAGCTTAATAAGGACAAACTAAAGAGGGTATTAGCTGTTATTGATAGCCTTGGCGACGAGGAGTTTGGTGATATGGTTTGTGAATCAACCCCTCCTCAGGCATCGTCGCAAACTACTCTTACAAGTACTAATGATATTATTAATCTAAATTATTTCACTACAACACGTAATATTAGTAGTCCGTGCTCATCTTTGGAAATTAATTCCACCACCTCCTTTATTTTTTCTTCATGTGCGAACTCAGACAGTTCTAAGTTAGCTAGCAATAATTCCTATGCAGATTTCAAGGGCTTCTGTGCTAATATAGGCATCTCCCTGGCCACTAACTTGGAAGCCAAGGCCTTTCTTGATACAATACAATTTCAACAGGTGTTACCATTGGTAAACCTGGACAAGAATCTTAACTATGTGGAGGGCTTGTCCGCTCTACGTACATCTCTCTAAAGTTTTAGATGATTATTTTATCCTAAAATATTAGAGGCATTGGGAGTAGTGGTAAATGTTGGGTGGTTAGAAACTTTGTCCATAAATATAAGTATGATGCACTGATTATTTGTGAAACTAAAGCAAAAAATATAAGTATGATGCACTTTGTCCATCGACTCTTCGTGCCATAAGTGGTGGTAGGTTAAATAATTTAGTATGTTTGCTATCTGAGAGAGCCTCAGCATGGCATTCTAATAGGATGGGATGCTCGACTCTTTCAAAAGTAGATCTTTGTTTCGGTCAATTTTAGCCTCTCAATAAATCTTAAGAATCATTTGGATGGCTATGAGTGGTGGCTCATGGGTACCTCTGGACCTTGTTCTTCTGCTATCAAACCTCAATTCTTATCTGAGTTAGGTAACTTGTGTGGTTTGTTGGGACCCAACTAGGTTATTGGGGGAGATTTCAATTTAACAAGGTTTTTCCATGAACATTCAAGTAAGTCAGCTCTAACTCCCATGATGTCAATGTTCAATGATTTCATTGATAGGGCAAACTTGATAGACTTCTCCCCAAATAATTGTTCATTTACGTGGTCTAACTTCCAAGCAAATTCTGTAATGGTTAAACTAGACAGATTTTTGGTAACATCTGATTGGGTGTCTAAGTATCTTAATTTTATTTGTTTAAGGAAGTTTCAGATAACTTACGACCATATCCTTATTTACCTTGACACTATTCCACCAGGTTGGGGTCCTTTCCCATTTAGATTTTATAAGTCCTGGTTGGTTTTGGATGGGTTCCAAGTAATGGTTAAAGAATGTTGGAATCGCTCTGGACCAAGGATCGATCCTATTGACAAGCTTGCCTTTAAACTTAAAACATTAAATGCAAAAAATAAAAACTGGCTTATTCCAGTTAGGAAGGAACGCAAGTCGAGGTTGTTGGTTGTTGAATCCTTGATTCAATATATTGACTCTTTGGCTGAATTCTCCTGTATCCTGGCAGATATGTGGACTTGGAAACGTGAGATTCGAAAGGAACATTTCAATCTTTTACTAGAACAAGAAATTTATTGGAAATAGAGATCTAAAGTTCAATGATTTCGAGAAGGGAATCTTAATACATCTTTTTTCCATAAGATTGTTAAAGGAAGAAGAAGAATTAATATTATTACTTCTTTTATTATCAATGGAGAATTCGTGGATTCTCTTCAGAGGATTTGCAATGAAGTAGAACACCACTTTGTAGCCTTATTTAACAAATCCCTAGGATATTCGGGAAACCTTAACTGGGACCTATTGCTACCTTTGACCATGCCCGCCTAAGGATTGCCGCGAAGGGCACCACGAGAGGAGTCCACAGCCATGCCAGAAGGTGAAGGCGCATTATAAGACAAAATCGGAATTGCCACCTGGTCTTTTGATCAAAAAGATAAGGAAAATCGAATGCAAAAGTATGCCAAAAAACCCAAGTGAGGTTCGAAAATATGATTTCGTGCCAAGGAGTGGGACACAACAGTCATTACGAGCCAGAGAAAGAGTACGGACTCCTGTTACACTTGAGGAAGGTGTTAGGTAACCCACTTGCCCAATGAGTTGGTCTTTCTAGGCTTTCTACTTGCTTTGTGTGGCTATGTGGACTCGATTGCCAATTGATGTTTGCCCAGAGGCAATGATGCTTATGCCATGCAATTTTGATGAAGTGTGCGCGAAAGTAGAACCGAGATGCGATGGGAAACCAAAATATGCTCCTAGGATGCTCGGAAGCGCTGCTTGTGACTTGAACCAGATCTAGTCCACAAAAAACAACATGCAGTAATCATCATTACTGTAATGTATGCGAGATCGAAAACCTCAAGAGACATGCAGATGCATGATACTAGATGGCAGGTTAAGCCAGGGTCATAAGCGCAAACTGACCAGATACTATGATAAGGCTGGCTAATGCAGTTTCCTAAATGCAAAATATCCATAGCATGCGATAAAGTGGATAAACACGAAGGTTAAGATGCAAAATGACCTATCATGCATAGGGAGAGCAAATACAAGGGTTAAAGTGCAAAATACAATAACACATGGAAATCTGAGACCTTAAATGCAAAATGAGTAGCTCATGCAAAATAAAATGAAAACTGTTGAGTTCAGGATGCAAAAACACGAGAAAAATCACAAGATGCAAAACCAAGGCTCACATGTTACAACATCATAAAGTAAGTGACTGAAATGCAATAAAAAATAAGACCTGAGGAGCCAAGTGTAAAGAAACTATGGACTCAGGGACCTAGATGTAATGAAACAGTGACATTAAGGACCCAAATGCAAGGAAAATCCAAGGACCTATATGCAACAAAAACCTAGGGACTTATAGGTGACAAACCCAAGGGCCTACCTGATGTTTGCGCACTGAAACAAGTAGGTGTGCCTACATGGTGCACCAGAGAGATGCGCATGTTTGGTGTGCCTCTGTGGTGTACCGAGTTGGTGCACTAGGGACCTAAATGTGATGAAAATAAACCTGAGGACCGAAACCTAAGGACCTAAATGCAATAGATACGAAAAGTCGAGGACTTACCTCAAAACAGGGGCATTCAAAGATCACCGGTAGATCGTCGACGTCCTCACTTCGGCGCGAGCTCTGGCGATAGACCAGCGGCGGTGCAGCGGCGAAAGGCGGTCGAGAAAGCTTAAAGGCGGCACGACGAGCGTTCTTAAGGTGTCAGGTACGACTAGAGAGAGTTGGGGTGCTCCTCCCACCTCGTGCTCCTACAAGGGGCTATCGATGTCGGAGAAGACGACGACGGAGGTTGCGGGCGGTGGTTCTGCTATTGGGACGGCGTGGCGGTGAGCGGGGAAGCATTGGGGCGACATGGTGAACACTCCAAAGGGGCCAGCGGAGCTCGAGGACGCTTGGGAGGCTCTACCCACCTCCCGTGCCGGCAGCAAACGTGGCATAGGTGGAGGCGTTGTTCTAAAGGCTGTGACAACGTCGTGGCGGTGTGGGGGGCTCCGTGGCGATGCGGTGGGGCTTCCTGAAGCGACGGCTTGAAATGGGCACGACTGGAAGGCTCCACCCACTTGGTGGGTTCTGTGGCGGAGGGAGGTGACTAGCGGTGCACTCCTGGCCACTGTTGGCCAAGGAATCCTTTCTTAAGCGATGGAGGCTTAGAGAGGAGGAAGAGGGAGATGGAAAAGGCCTTAGGACCTTGTCCCAACCAAGAGGCCTTGGGCCTTGATCCTGCCAATGGGCTGCACCCATCGCCAGGGAATAAGGGAGACTGGACCAAAAAACACAAAGAACAAGATCAAAGATGGGCTATTCGAGACTTGGAGAAAGAGAATTACCTAGATACAAAAGCTCTGATCGTCAAGGATTGCTCGACGAGGCTAGCTGCGGAAGTCTGATTCTCCATCCGTCCTCTCCAAAAAAAATCACCCCCATTGCAGTCGACCGTGGCTTGTTTTATATGCTAACGCACGGGCTAGAGGGACTGTTAGGGTTCGGCCGAAGATCACACAAAGATTGGTGCTGATGGAGGAGTCAACGTTGTCAATCTCGGTGGTTGTCGATAGTTGGGTCACTGGACGCGAAGGAAAGGCGCGATTAGATTACAGTGGAGGGTGACCTAGCAATCGTGGTGGTGTGCCACTGGCATGCGTCAGTAAGGTGTGCCTGATTGGTGCACCAGCTATGTGCGCCAATTAGGTGTGCTATCCAAAACGGGCTATGGTTCGCGGCTGGTTTGATGCATTTGGAAGCCTAAAGTCATTGCCTCTGAATCCACCAATAGGCCGCCTCAAAATTGGGGTGTCTACACTACCATATAAATTAAATACTCGATCCTAGCATATTGGAAGGAGGCTTTTCATTTGAAGAAATCAAAGTTGGTATCTTTGCCCTTCTAGGTGATTCACCTAGTCCTGGATGGCTTCTCTTTATGTTTTTATTAGCATTTTTTTGAAGATATCAAATTGAATTTGTTTATTGTGTTTAACCGTATATATGTCTCCGAGGACATTAGCACTTTTTAAGATATTAATTAGACCTTCGTTACCTTAATTCCTACGAAGGAAGGTACTCAAAGTATTCAGGATTACTGGCCAATCAACCTTTTGAACAATAGCTATAAAATCATTTTTAAGTGCTTAGTTAATAGGCTTAGTCCTATCTTGAATTCTATTCTTAATGGTAACCAGTGCACTTTCTTGTTGGATAGGAGTATTAGTGATTGTTTTTTGTTTGCTCAAGAAACTATTCACCATATGCACTAATTAAATACTTCAAGATTTATCCTTAAATTAGATTTTGAAAAAATATTTGATAATGTCAATTGAAACTTTCTAGTTAACACCCTTCGTGGTCTAAGTTGTGGAGAAAGGTGGGTATCCTAGATTAGGATGTGCATTACTTCGGTTAAATATTTTGTTTTGATCAATGAATCTCCTAAGGGATATTTTGGAGCCACTAACGAACTAAGACAAGGTGATCCTCTTTCTCCAGTTTTATTTGTTGTGGTCCAACATATATGTTAAATAGAATGTTAGCTTTGGGATCCTAAAACAATCTTATTTCTGGGATCTAGTTTCCACATGGTGGTCCCAATATGGTTAATATACAATATATAGATGACACTATCCTTTTTTTATCTCCATCGGAAGAACACATGATCAATGTTAAGAGAATTCTTTGTTATTTCCAGACATGTGCGGACTTGAAGATCAATTTTCATAAGTCTTCTTTAATAGGTATCAAGGTATCTAACGATTTGATTAAGCAGTGTTGTGATAAATTTAGGTGTGAGTCAACAACCTTGCTAATCAAATATCTAGGTCTCCCCCTCCATTTTAAGAAAGTGACTTATAGTGATTGGTCTTTAATCAAATACCTACATTTTACCTCTCAGTCCTCCACTTACCTATTAGAGTGGAAAAAGAATTTGACAAGCTCAGACGACATTTTTTATGGCAAGCGTCCTCCGATGCCAACAATGGCTACCATCTAGCTAAATGGGAGAACATCCGTCTTTTTAAGGATCAAAATGGGTGGAGAATCATAAATTTTAGGAACTTCAGCTTGACCTTGAAATGTAAGCTATTATGGAAATTATTAAATGATAACTCTAAACAAAAATGGTTGGAACTCATTAAAGCTCATTACTTCTCTCAGCTTTGGCAGGGTGCCCTTCTTAATGTCTTTCTAAGTTGGAGATTTCCATTATGACAAGAGTTTAGACACTACTTTTCAATTGTTAATGCATTTCCAGATTTGTTGTTCATAATGGTGAGAAAACTATCTTTTGAGAGAATAAATGAGTTGGGAAAGTAGCTTTGAAAAATGTCCTACCAAATATTTTCCTTGTTTCAAAATGTAGGAAAGTTTTAGTTTAAAAAATGTTCTCTATATATTTTTTAGATTTTTCTAACCTGTTTTGTTATTCTACGATGCAAAATATAAATGTTGAGGCTTTGCAAAAACAATTAGAGAAGTTTAAAGATGTAATAGAAGGATTGTTATTAAATCATGAATCAAACAACATCATTTGGGAACCATCAGCTGATGAATTCTACTTTATTAAGACATGTTACATGCTTGTTAAATAATGGAGGGCTTAGATCACCTTACAACCATTACATTTAGAAGAGTTGGATTCCATTAAAAGTTAAAATTTTTGTGTAGTTGGTAGTTCATGATAAAGTTTTATCGCGTGCTAATCTATTTATGAAAGGTTGAGTGGGCCTGTTAAATTACCTTTCTTGTTGAGCTTTATTAGAATCCACTAAACATTTATTTCTTCCTCAATATTTCAATCCACAACTCTAAGGTCGGTATATCTTGTATTTTTAATCTTTTCAGGCATGTTAAGTATCAGTTGACTTTTGAAGGATGGAACATTCTCGTTCTAGCAGTCCTTTGGTCTATATAGAAGGAAAGAAATAATAGAATTTTCAAAAATTCTTACAAGTCTTTCTCTCAAATTATATTTCAAATAATTTCATTAATTTCTTCTTAGTTAGATAATTTAGGTGCAGGACAAGACAATAAGGTTATTTCTCAAACAATTAATCAGATACAGCAGAATTGGGATCAGGACAAATTAAGTGGCTTAAGTAATTGCCTATTCTATTGGACTTTCAGTAAAGCCTAGAACATTTCACCCCATTGCAATACAACTAATGTCTCAGTGTATGATTCCTTGAATCAAAGAAGTGGATCTACGATGTGAAGTCTTTTGATTAACCTTGATTAATTCATTTTTTTTTGTTAACGGTAAGCTGTGATATATAAGTCCCTCAGGCAAACAAACCCAGGGAAAACAAGAGAGCACAAAATGTAATGTTTGATACAGTCCTCTAAAGTTGAATTGCCAATTCAAAAAATCATATCGGCCAACACAGGCCATCAAATAAAGTTTTAATGTCCAAAAAATAGAATTTCCCAATAAGAAACGACTAACAGGAAGTTAGTCATCAATTGTATGATCATCCACTGACGTAGAGCAGAGATTAGATGGATCTGCATCCCTGTAGGTTGGTAAGTCAGTGGAAGTAAGCTCGGCTTCGCGAGTATGCTGGAAGGAAGTGATAGAGCAGAGGGCGTCATCCTTGTCAAAACCTGAAGCCATAGCATCTATGCAACCATGAATAAGAGAAGTAATTTCATTTATACACATATTCGAACCTTTACAAATCCTTCTAAAAATGTGGTTATTTCTTTCCTTCCAAATAGCCCACAGAATGATTTGAAACAGAGTGTAACATCCTTTAGTAGGTAGGGCAAGTTTAAGGGGAAGAGAGTATGTAAACAGATCATCAATAGAAAACAGAGCAGGGTAGAGGGAACCTTGAGAAAATGCACTCCAAATGAAAATAGAAAAAGGACAATGTATGAATAAATGACTAATAGTTTCTTTATTTGTAATGCAAAAAACACAATTAACAGGACCAACCCAGCCCCTTTTACATAGTGTAGACACCCCGATTTTGAAGTCACTTGGCAACAGGCTCCTCCGGTTGATGCTCTGGTTGCAACCACCAAAACCCTAACCCACACAAGCCCAATTAGGTCCACACTAGCCCACTTGACCCAATTAAACCCTAATTTAACAAATAAACCACAAAATCCAATTAAAATCCAACCAAAATCCCATAAAACCCTAATAAAAACGCTAATTAAATAAAATTTGATCAAATCCATTTAAAAATCCAACAAAAACCCTAATCCACTTAAAACCTACTTAAATCAACTTAAAATCCAATAAAACCCTAATTAATCAAATTTTTAAACCTTAATCAAGTGAAAAGAAATTAAAATTCATTAAATGGGACAAAAACCCTAAATCAAGCTTAATTCAAATCAAATCACTTAAAATCCAATAAAACCCTAATTAATCAAATTCAAAAACCTTAATTAATCCAAAAAACCAAATAAACACAAAAAATCCCAATTAATAAATAAATAAACCCTAATTAATCCAAAAATCCATAAATAAACCCAAAATCCATAAATAAACCCAAAATCCCATAAATCCCTAAATAAACCCTAATTAAAACTCAAAACCCTAATTTCAAATCAATTAAACAAAACCTTAAAATCCAAAATTAATAATCATATCTAACTCGCAAAATTCCATTTAAAACTTAAAATAATAAAATCCAAAAGCTCTAATTAAAATCACTTAATTAAACTTAAAATAATAAAATCCAAAAAACTCTAATTAAAATCACAAAAACCTTAAAATAATAAAATCCAAAAAAATTCTAATTAAAATCACAAATACCCTAAAATAATAAAATCCAAAAGCTCTAATTAAAATCACTTACTTAAACTTAAAATAATAAAATCCAAAAAAACTCTAATTAAAATCACAAAAACCCTAAAATAATAAAATCCAAAAGCTCTAATTAAAATCACTTACTTAAACTTAAAATAATAAAACCCAAACTAAAATCGCTTAATTAAACTCAAAATAATAAAATTCAAAACCTTAATTAAAATCACAAAAAAATTAAAACAATAAAACCCAAAACCCTTAATTAAAAAAATGAATGAACCAAAACTCTAAAATAAAAAAAAAACTCTCGCTTCATTTTTTTGAAAAAAAAACATAGTAATGTAAGGGATTGATGGGGATGCAATCTCCGGTGGTCTTCGCTATCTAGGGGTGTTTTGCTGGACAACCCGGCGAGGGCCGACGGGGAGAGGGGGATTTTCTGATTTTTTCGTCCCCTGAACCAGAGAGCGACGAGGGATCCTACCAGAGCCAGCCACCCTCCTCGCATCCCTGGAACTAGAGCCTAGCCACCCTTTCATCGCCGGAACCAGAGCCCAGCCACCCTCCTCGCATCCCCGGAACCAGAGCCTAGCCACCCTTTCGTCCTCGGAAACCAGAACCACGAGACCCCTCAGCCAGAGCCCCCTGCTCGCACCTGAGACCCTAACAGCCAGCAACCGAAGCAACCAGAGCCGCCGGAGCATCGCCGGAAACACCACCGCCACCGCTGAGGATTGTCGGGAGGACATCACATGCATCAAGTAACCTCCCTCTCCCCTCTATTTCATTCCTAGGCAGGCTCCCTAGGATGCTTTAGGTCCCCAGGGTTGCGCCACGGCGGAGCAACGCCTCCGGTGCCGTCGACCCCGTCTCCGGTGGTGGGTTCACCACCACCGGCGAGGCCCAGCGCCTCCTGGATCGAGGTAGGGCTCTCGGGGCCATTTCTCCCTCGCTCCTATTTCCTCCCTGAGCCCCGTCACTCAGGAGGGGAATCCTGTTGATCCCCTGAACCCGAAGCATCGCCGCGTCGTCTCCAGTGGTGGGTTCACCACCACCGGCGGATTGCGGGAAGGCCCCAGGGGGCCCTTCCCCTCTCCTCCACTCTTCCCTTCTCCCCTCTCTCCACATCTCCACTCCTCCTCTGTGACCCCATCTCCGGAAAAGCCCCTGGACATCCGCGTCGCTCGTCGCTGCTACTGCTGCCATTGACGTCGCCGTTGAAGCCACTGAGCGGGCAAACCACCGTGGTCACGCTCGCATCGAACCGAGGCCTCCGGAGGCCTCCCCGTGGACTACCAAGCGTCCCCACGGCCGCCGCTCGAGTGCCCCGCCGCGGCGACGACCCAACTACCTCCACCGTCATCTTCGCCGAAGACGAAGGTAGGGGAAGGCTTTCAGACTTCCTCGCGCCTCACCGGCGCCCCCGTCAGCCTCGTCATGACCCCGCGACGCTCCCCGGGCCTCCGTCGTGCCGCTCCAGCCTTCAGGTCACCGCTAGCCTCGCCGTCGTCTCCTCCGGCATCGTCAGAGCTCCTCGCCGAAGCTCGAGGTGGGGGAGGCCTCTCAGGCCGCCCCAGCACAGCCCATTGTCGCAGGGGAGCTCTTCGTGGCTCCCCCTTTCATCTCCGACAGCAGCCGAGGTCTTTCAGCCACTGTGCAGCTGCCTGGAGCTCGCCGGATTTGGCGCCGGCGAGGGGTCGTCGGCGATGCGCCAGCGATCTTCTAACAGAAGGAAATTGTTTTTTTTTCCATTTGTTATTTTAAGTTTTTGATAATTGCATTTAGGTCCATTTTATTTACTTTTAGGTCCTTTCTAACATCCATGTCCTTTTTTATTACTTTTCAGTCCTTTTTATTTACATTTAAGTCCCTGAGCTTTCTGAAACACTTTTTCTATGGGAAAATTTCAATATGAACCCTGA
>JAMKQA010069796.1:0-22772 GCA_024699735.1 Posidonia australis | reverse complement strand
CAAGTGGGGAACTTGAGGAGTGGACTAAGCTGGGGTTGGCTGAACCACTATAAATCTTTGTGTCTTTGTGATTGAATATTCTTGTGCTAAATCCTTAAGATTTTCAAGATTGCATAATAATTTCCAAAGAGTAAATTAAAACCGGAAAATCTCTATTCACCCCCCCTCTAAAGAAGCATTAGTATTCTACACGAAGAGCTCAGGGGCTTCACGGCGAGGACCGGTGATCGACAAGGGCGACGGCGAGACTTCTGACCTTAGGAGGCCTGCGGGACCCCTCCTGAGCGACAGAGGCTCAAGGTGGAGGAGGAAGAAGAGGGAGGAGAGGCTCCAAGAGCCTCTTCCCGATCTAGGAGGCCACTGGCCTCGCTGGTGGTGATGAACCCACCACCGGAGAAGGGGGAAACGACATGTATAGGGGGAAAACCCGACGAGACTCGATTCAGAAGGCTCAAATATACTCAACAAAACTAAAAACAAATGCAAGCATTAAGAGAGGGGAAGATTACCTGGATGAAGGCTGGGTTGTCCTCTTGGTGAGGCTTAACGGTGACGGCCTTTAGTGGTGATTGCTCCAACGACCGTGGTTGTAGAGGCTTTTGGGTTGCAAAAGGGATTAACGAAGGGGGCTCTAGATTGGTGTTTTTGCTAGGGCTCTTCTCTCTAGGTTTTGGGGATTCTCCGAGTGGGTTGAAGCACAGTCTTTTATTTGCCTTGGGGGCCCACATGGGCCCAATTAGGGCTGAATGGGTCCAAATGGGCTCAATGGGCTTACATGGAGTCAAATAGGCCTAAAATGAGCTCAAGTAGGGTTTAATGGGCCTAAGTGGGCCCAATTGGGTCTCCATGAATTAAATGGCCTTGGTTAAGTCAAAACTTAGCCACCACATTCTCATCCTGCAAAATCAGAAAATTAGGGTGTCTACACCACCAATTTAACTCAAGTAGGAAATAAAAAGAATGCTTTACAAATAAATTTTATTGTAAATATAATTATAAACTTAAGAAATATTAACTCATAAAAGAACATTACTTGCTAGGAACTTTAAAAATGAAATTGCAATAAATAAATAATCCTTGGAACATCAAATTGATGACAAATATTGTCATTGCACTAACATAACCACCACCATTAAAATCTCTCTTTCTTACTGTTATGCTTGGGAGGCCTTAAGAAAACTAATCCAATAACATAAAAAACTTGGGAGCAATTGCCCATCAAAACCCCTATATTGATTTGTAGGAGGAAGGTGGAAGAAGGGATTTTGGTTGAAACAAGCAAAAGAGGGAGGAGAGGTTGTTGGATATATCAAAGGGTTGATGAGTAGGAAAGAAAATAGTGGTCAGTGCACTTTTGATTCCATTTCCATACCAATCATTCACGATCAGCAAACACATCCAACAAACATTATTCATGTGTTGAAAATCTTCATTTTGAAATCCTAGAGTCCCAATAAAATCCAACAAAACCAAACGTGTTGAAACAGAGAAGGAGGAGAAGCAACACCTGTTGGAGGATGAACTGCAAGCAAGGGTTGGTTGTTTCAATTAGCAGTGGCTAGGTTGTTGGCTGTCGAGGAAGCTCTCAATTGATTACAACAACAACAAGAAAGAAGAAGAGGAACAGCTTGATCATCGAGGAAGCTCTCGTTTGATTATAGCAACGACAAGAAAGAAGAAGAGGAATGGTAGGTAGCCAAGGGAGAAGAGATTGGAAAGAAAAAATAAATAAGAGTAGCAAAGAGGAAGAAAAAGGGGATCAGGAATCAGAGGAAGGGTGGGAAGATGATAGTTTTTGTGGAGGATTTGAAGGGAAGAGGTTGAGATTTCAGGTGGCCTTACAGGGAAAAAGGGGGAGAGGGCGAGGAGAATAGTTAGGTCGTGGGTTTGCAGGTGGCCACAGGAGAAGAGATTGAGAAGAAAAACAAAACAAGGATGGCAGAAAGGAAGAAGAAGGGGATTGGGAACGAGAGGAAGGACGAGAAGGTGATAGTTTTTGTGGAGGATTTGAGAGAGAGAGGTTAGGACTTCAAGTAGCCTTACGGGAAAAAAAGGGGAGACAGTGGAGGAAATAGTTAGGTCGTGGGTTTTTTTTAGGTTTCGGAGGGAATAGTTAAGTGGGTACGTAATTAGGTCCAATGGTAAAAAAAAATAAAGAAGATTTTATATAATATTGGAACATATGATTTTTAAAAAAAATGTAAAGCAATCTAACTAGATGTATCGATATTATAAAAAAAATTCAATGTTTGAATAAAAGTTCGATAAATAGATTTTAAAGAAAATACATTTATTATTGTAGACATTCCGATTTTGCAGTCACTTGACAATAGACTTCTTTGGAAGATGCTCTAGTTGCAACCACCACCCCTAAACCCTAACTCCATTGGAACCCTAACCCCATTAGGCCCACACAAGCCATTAGGCACACACAAGCCCACTAGACCCACTCAAGCCCACTAGGCCAATACAAGCCCACTCTAACTTAATCCAAGCAAAAACCACTAATTAAAACCAAAATAAAACAAAAGCCACTTAAAAACACAAAAAATCCAAATTACTCAAGTAAAACCCAAATTAAAACCAAAATTAAATAAAATTCACCTAAATCCACTTAAAACCCTAATTAATTAAGTAAAAGCCCTAATTAAAGCCAAAATTAAACAAAAAACAATCTAAAAACATTTAAAATCCAAATTAATCAAATGGAAACCCTAATTAAAGTCAAAATCAAATAAAATCCATTTTAAACCAATTTAATCCATTTAATTTCAAGGAAAACCTAAATTAAATCCAAAAACCCTAATTTAAATCCAAAACTTAAATTAAAATCTAGAAACCCTAAGTTAGAACTCAAAATTCCAAGTAAAACTAAAAAACCCTAATTAAACTAAAAACTCCTTAATTAAAATCTAAGAAAACTCTAATTAAAATCTAAAACCCTAAAAAGCCCCTAAAATAATTAAAATCCTGAAAATCCCAACCTTAAACCTACAAATTAAATAAAAAAAACCCCAAATTAATTAAATCACAAAAAACCCTAAATTAATTAAATCACAAAAAACCTAAAATGATTAAAATCCTAAAAACCCTAAATCATTTAATTAATCCTAAAAGACCCTAACTTAAAATCATGTAATTAAACTCAAACCCATAAAAACCCTAATTTAAAAACAATTAAACTTCAAAATCACAAAATCAAAATTTAATTAAAATCACCAAAACAAATTCAAAAACTTAAAACAAAATCAAAAACTTAAAACAAAACCAAAATACTAAAACAAAACCCTAAAAACCTAAAACCAAAAACAAGACAAAAACAAAACCAAAAGGCCTAAAGTGAGGTCCGTTAAGCCCAAACCACATTTTGATTGAAAACATAGGAAATGAAAAAATAAAGGAATAGTGCCTTCTTCTTCCTCAACGACACCCGCTCTCTCCATCTCCGTCATTCCCATGTTTTCCCAACTACCTGCACCCACGATCTACCTCGTGCATTCCACCTCCCTTTTAACCTTGAAGAAACCACCAGAGAGGGAACAGAAAAAGCAGAACTGGACAGGACAAAGAGAAGTGAGATCGCCAGAGAGAGGAGAGAACCTGAGAACACCCCTATCTTGAGTCTCAGACCATCCACCCAATTTCCCCACCTTCAGAGCCTTTCTCGAGCCCACTCGCAACCCCGGAGACCCTCTGAAATGTCGCCGGAGTATCAGCCCAAAGGAGCACCGCCGTCGAGCTTCGTCGAGGACACAATCCAACCGTCATCCAGGTAACCTCCTCCCCTCTTAGCACGAGCATCGTTCTTTCCTTAGTTTCATTAAGCATTCGACCTTCTGGGTGGGGATATCGTCGGCAGTTTCCCCTCCGTGTGTCGTTCCTCTTCCTCCGGTGATGGGTTCTCCACCATCGGCGAGGACTCAAACCTCCTAGCCCAAAGGAGGCCCCACGGGCCTTCCCCCTCTCTTCCTCCTCCTCCTCCCTGAGCCTCGTTGCTCAGGGAAGGCTTCAATTGGCCTCCCACGACCAGAAGCACACCGCCAATGCCTCTACAACCTCTGACCGTCGCTCCTCCGTCGCGAAGTCGCTGGAAGCCTCTAGAGATCCCCGCCGCTCGTGACCACGCCCGGGAGCTCCGCCGCATCACCACGAATGTCCCCAAGCTGGCCTAACGTTGTTCCAGCCACCAGACGACCACCGTCGTCGTCACTGCACCCATCACCGGAGTCAGAGATGGGCGGAGCGACCCATGCCATTCCAGCTTCATCCACGACTTCCCACTGCCCCGCCGTGCCTCCCCGGAGGTCCTCTAATGCTCACCGCGTCAGCCCAGCCTCCACACCATCTTCAAAAGCCTCCGCAGTCATCTTCTCCGACGTCGACCGCCGCTCGGGGACCCGAGGTGAGGGAGGCCTCTCGCCTCCCCAGTCCAGCCAGTATCTTGGATGTGTTCCTCATGAAGTCCCCTAGCTTTTCCGACCACCACCACCACCTTCCAGCCGCTGCGCCGCCACTGGGGGCTCGCCAGAGAGGGATCGTCGGCGATCTTCGAAACAAATAGATTTACGAATTTTTCTTTTAAGTTTTAATAATTACATTTAGGTCCTAATTATCATTACATTTAGGTCATTGGAATTTTTTTTAGGTCTTTTTTCCTAGCATCCAGGTCCTTTGTCCTTACATCTAGGTCCTTTCTTACATCCATGTCCTTTCTTTATTACTTTTAGGTCTTTTTTTATTACACTTAGGTCCTATAGTTTTGTGTTTAAGCCCCTGAAGATTTAAAACAGTTTCATTCTTTCATTATTTTTGTAAATACTGCATGTTTTCTCCTATTTAAATTTTAATTTCATTTTTAGCTCCATATATTTTGTTTCCTCACAGTTTGGCCCCTATATCCATGTTTTCTTTACAAATGAGTCAAGAACAATTATTTTGTGGCCCCTAAGTTTTTTTTTATTTTAAAATTGCATTGTGAATATTACGTATTTTGCTCTATTTACTTTTAATTGCATTTTCAGTCCATTTCATACATGTTTTATCACACTTATGCCCCTGAGATCATGTTTTCTTTGCATTTAAGTCTTGAAATTTTGCATTTTGATCCCAGAGTTCTTTGAAAAGAGTTTCCTTTGTACAATTTGCATTTTAGACCTTAAAGTTGTCCATAATTACACTGATCAATAAAAAAACTTGATTTTTATCATATTTTAGTCCTGAAATTTTGCAAATCAGTCCCTGAACTCAATCTATAATGTTTTTAAACAGGAAAATTTACATCTAGGACCCTGAAACTTTCTTAAATCATTAATGATAGTTTTTATTGCATTTTAAATCACATTTTAATATGTTTCACATTAATTGATAACATGTACATGTAAAATCATCGCTTGAATAAAGTTTTCATCAAAAAACCCTATTTGAAATATAAATGAACATCTAATTTCACATTTTTTGTCATATTTGCACCCTATGTGGGAATTTTGCATAATAAACCCTAGGTTTTCAAGAAATTCCCAAAAGTACAATTTTCACACATGTCACATCACATAGCCATATTTTCTTTAATTTTTACATCCTAGCATCAAGATAAGACTTTTTAAACTCATTTTTAACCATTAACTTTTCCTTTCTGTGAATTTTGCAAAAAAGTCCTTGAATTTTCAGGGAATTATCTAAGTACAATTCTCACATCTCATTGTCACATTTTCCTTTGATCCATCATCTATACACTAGGGCAGAAGTTTCTGAATGCATTTTGATCCAGGTTTTCATCCTTTTTTGCGAATTTTGCGTTTTAGTCCCTATACTTGTCCTTTATTGTTTTTACATCATTTTATTATTTCAAGACCTTTTCTTTTGCATGTTTTCTTTTTTTCTTGACATTTTTCATACATTTTGGCATACCTTAGACCATGCATTATCCCCATGCATGCATTTATCACATTTGATCACTGAAATGACCAAATTGCCCCTGTGTCATCAATTCATGCACATGTGTGTCTATTATTGCACCAAGTCATGCATAATCTCTGTCCAAAGTGTTCTTTAGCATATTTTTCCCATTTAGGTACATTTCCATGTATTTTACATAGTTTTTGTTGTATTTGCACATCAGTCCCTCTTTTTTGAATAATTCTGCATTTCATGCATTCTTCCATGGATTTTTCTCCTATCTGTCTTCGGATATCTTCGTAGAATATTCGATTTGACTATCTTTATTCCTTATTTTCAAATTTTTCGATTTGATTTGAATTTCATCGCCTGTGGGCGTACATTAACAGGCCTGAAAGCCGACATTGACCCCACCATGGATTATTTTCCCTTTTTGATTTTCACGACCTTTTTCATTCCGATGACTCGGGTTGACCCTACCTTCCATCCCCTTGACATCAGTATAGTTTCCTGAACCATTATTTACAAAAACATCGTCATTTTATGCGAATTTCTTCATATGTCACAGTTTTCCTATTTTATGCAGACTTCTTTGCAGTTTTCCCACCTTGATTTCTGTGATGCTTTCTTTGATTCTAAAGACTTGAGTCAGTTGCATTTTTGACATTCTTGAGACCTGTATGGTTTTCCGAGTCCTTCTCGCTAGAAACCTAATCCCTTCATGTGATTTTCTTTGTTGTGTCATACTTTGTGATTTCATCATTTTACGAGGATTTCTTTGTAGTTTTCGCGTACCCTCTTATACGTCCATCCAGTCTTGTCTTGGCATTCATATCAGCATGATTAGACCACAATCTAGGTATAGCAAACATTCATTTAGCCTCTAGCAAGCGAATCAGACTAGGAAGACCGAGTTTCTCGGGCGTACGGGGTGCCTAACACCTTCCCCGTGCGTAATAGGAATCCTTACCCATCCTCTGATTAGTAGGCATCTGGCCTTCACGTTTGCATCTCATTCACTCACTTTGTGTGATTTGTTTGTGGTTTTCCTCATCTTTCCCTTAAAAGACTAGGTGGCGACTCCTTTTCTTTCCCTTTCATCCCATCTCGTGCCCTCGCCATCTTGACATGGCTGTGGCCTCCTTCCTTTGGCGCGACTCCGCGTCGGACCCCCGGGCCAGGCACGGTCACAATTATAATATATAAGTTACTTCAAATTTTTACCTACGTTAACATAAATTGATGTCACTATATATTACATTTACCGACGATATAAAAAGTATTGTCGCTATAATTAATTTTTGTGACAGTAAATGTTGTTGTTGTCAGTGATTTTAATTTATACTAATAGTGTGAACCCCTTAATTTTGTAGTCACTTGTCACCGGATTCCTTCAGAAGAACTTGCTATAGTTGAGATGAGGCATTTTTCAATACCAAAACCTACCCAAACACCTCAAACCAGTTCAAGACCCTAAATTTACCCTAAACCTTAACAAAACAAATAGCCTTAGGAGTTCAAGCCCTTTTGTGGTCTAGCATGCAAGAAAATGGGCACAAAATCCATGCAACAAGCCCAACAATAGGTCCAAACTTGAAGGAGTTTGAGCCTAGGCATCTTGCAACGTGCCTCGGTCAGTCGAATTCCTATGTGCTATTAATTAGGGTATTAATAAGATCTAATTTCGTATGTCAATACAATCCAATGGTCATGGATGACTTGAGTTTAAAATGCTTTTGTGCCTGTAGAAAATTAAGGTTGTCAATGGGTCCTGTCAAATCGGTTAACCTATTTAACCTAATCTGTTATTTTAAGGTATAGGTTGAAATTTTAGACCTGATTGGACCCATTGACATATAATCCATTAACTCAGACCACTACTTAGCTAGATAATAAGTTGAGCATATCACTCGACCTCTTAACTCATTAGATGTTATTCATTGTTCCAAACATATGCTTCCATGTCTCTTGTCTTTATAGTGTCAATATTAATTTAACAATTTATATTGCTTACTTTGTAGGATAGAAGACTTTTACATCATAGACAATATTAGAAATTTAAACTATTAATTAACTATATTGATTGTGTATGATAATAACTTGTAAGATATTTATTTGATTTTGTTGGTATGGATTATTAATGTTGAAATTGTTAAACTATTAGTCTTATAGACTATATTTATTTGATTTTATATGTGTGTATTAATGATTATGTTTATTATGTTTATTTTGTAATTTATAATACATGTTTATATACACTTCGAGTCATCATAAGTATACATTTGATAATTTATTGTATAATAACCCGCTTGATCTATTAACTCGACTCAACCTGTTAGGGTAGATCATTATGGCTCAAGGGTCCAAAAAATGAGTCATAACCCAACCTGTAACTCATTAAGATAAAATGGATTGTATTGAAGATTGACTCTTAACATGACTCAACTTGGACCCATCGATACCTCTACACGAAGTGCTCTTGTGCACACGTAAGGAGCAATTTTCTGTTTTTGAAAATATTGAAAAGGGGTAAATTTGGTGTAGGTGCCCACATCTAACATGATTGTAGGCACATTTTTTTTAATAAATACATAGGAAAAAATAACCATATAGATATATTTATTAGATATCTATAAATACATAGTAATATTTTCAGACAATAACTGCATAGATATATATTTATTAAATATCTATAAATATATAGTAAAATTTATTAGATATTTATAAATCAAACAACTATTAACCCTTAATCTAAAGGTCTTAAAATTCAATATGTTTTATTAAATTCTAACCGTTAAATTTTAGATTAAAAATTAACAGTAAATATAACTCAAATTAGGATGAAACTTTAACACATAACAAATTATCATATAGATTAACTAACCATGTAATTAAATTTTATTTTTAAAAATAAAAAAAGTGCCTATAGGAAAAATTCCCTATAGGCACCTCTAGGGATCATTTTCTAGTATTAAACATGAAATGTCTTTTGTAGGTGCCTACAAATTTTTTTTCTGTAGGTGTCTAATTAGGACCATTGGATGAAAGTCCAATGGTTTTCTTTCCCTTCTTCATTTATTATCCTCTCTCTTTCTCCCTTCTTTTCTTCAACCACCGTCGCCCTACGCACACTATTTTAAAAACTAAACTGGATCGATCAGTTAAATCGGATTGAATTGAACCAATTCAAAATCCGATTTTCAAAAAAAAAAAAACCAATTAGGGGCTTAAACTAGTCTAAACCAGGTTGAATTGCCTTGAACTTGTTCAACCAAATGGTTGAATCATTTGGATGAACTATCGATCTGATGCCCTATATAAAAGAAGAAAATCAATTGAAACCCTAAAACCAACCTCCGCCTCCAACTCTCACGTCCAAGCAACGAATCCCCTCCTGTGCCCTCTCGACACTCAAGTCTCACCTCTGCCTCTAACTCTCCTCCCCCACCTCGCCCTCTCGTCCTTGCCACCTCCAACTCTCCTCCACCTCACTATCGTTGCCACCTACAGTAGCATCCGTTGACTCTCACCCACCTCACCTCACCTCAACCCACCTCTTGCCTTAGCCAATCAGCCTGCCTTCGCCAACCTCTTGCCTCAAGCCCTCAACCCGCCTCCACCTCCTACCTTAGCTTGTGCTTCAACCCACCTCCGCCACCGCCAGCCTCCTACCTCAATTTGTGCCTTAGCTCGCCTTTGCCAACCTCCTGCCTCAACCCACCTACCTCCTTCCTTCCTAGTCCCCAATCCCCACATTTGCTACGCTGTTGCCTGATGCCTCCACCTCCACGTTCCTTCCGAGTTTCGATTGTAAGTAATATGTATATGTATAATTTTGTGAATGATTCAGTTGCATACTCGATGATTCAATCCCTGCCTCATTGATTCAATAGCAATAGTCATTAGCACGGATTTGTGTAATGATTTTTTTGATAAGTATAATTGCATATGTTAATTACTCAATATCAATTACTGTTAAGTATTAATTGTATACTATTTAGTTTTTTGGAATGTATACTGATAATTGTATACTCATTAGAATGATTTGTGAATGATTCAATAGCAATACTCAGTATCATTACTGTTTGGATTATTTTTGCTATGTATAATTGTATATGTTAAATGTATATGTTAAGTACTCAGTATCAATTACTGTTAAGTGTTAAATTGGGTTATACAATGAAAATAGGTTTATAATCTGTGGAAGGAATATAAAAATTGGGTTAAATTAGTTTAAAATGGATTAAACTTAGTTAAATCGTTTTCTGAACTACAAATATAACATTGGGTCGGTCTAATTACTGATTCACTTATTGATGACATCATGATGATGTCAACACCGGTTGAACTGAATTGAACCACCGGTTGAACTCTATTGAACCAAAACCAATACATTTCCAGTTTATTCTTCGGTTCAGTTTTTAAAACCTTGCCTACACAATCCTCCCCTCCTCCATTTCTCCCTGTCACCACCATCGCCTCCTATCTCTCTTTCTCCTATTACTGTTGCCACCTCCCCTTCCTTTTTCTCTTGTTACCGGCACCGTCGTTGACCTCCCTCAGCTTCTTCCATCCTCCTGTCCGCTGTATCTGCAACTCTTTCCATCGCCACTACTGCCTCTCCTCCCTCCTCCTACTGTCGTCACCATTGCCTACCTCCTCTAGCCTCCTCATTCCTCCCATTATTGTCATTATTGCCTTCTCATCCCTCTCTACGCATTTCTCTTCCTCCTTCTCTAGTGCCTCCATCTTCTTCTTCGTTGTTGCCTTGTGTACCAACACCTCCCACATGTATCGCCTTGCCTACTTCCTCTGTCGCTGCCATCGTTGCTCCTCCTCCGCCACCTTCCCCCTTCTCCCCCTCTACTGCCTCTTTGTTTGTGTCATCGTCGCCCCTCCTCCCTACCTCTCTCTTCCTCCTCCCTCTCAACCATTGAATGTATTCAACAATGGAACTTATGTACTTACAAGAATTCTTTCCTGTAGGTGTCTACACAAAAGTAACATTGATATTAAAATACCAAGCCCTTCTTTGGATGTAAGATAACAAAAGTAAGAATAAATAGAAAGTAGTATTAGTATTTTGATAGTATTATTATTCAGTTTAGAAGTGATTTTCATTTAAAAGTAAATAAATGTGTATAAAGAGATATTCTAATTTGGATGAAAAGTAGAATAAGTATCAAAATCAGTGTAGAAATAAATGGAAAATATGTAGATTAATAATAATCAACTTGATTATTAAGAAATATATCTAATTTAAAGTATGTATACATCATATTATATATGTATTAATTTTTAAATAAAAATAAACACACTATATACATACATGTATAAGAATAACTTAGTAGAATAAAATTATTTTACTATTCTTAAGTAATAATTATTTTAAAATAAATAAATCAAAATAAAAATTATTATTCTAATTTTTTTAAAATTTTTACGTAATCAAATAGAATTTCTTATTCTAGATTTATTTCAATACTTATTCTTTTTTTTTTTGAACGGAGAAACTTAATGCTTCATTTGGTACATTGGAATGAAAATAGATATGAATGAAATGAATTCTGGAATAGAATTTGGAATGAAATGAAATGGAATAATTTTATTCCATTCCATTGTTTGGTACGTAATGGAATTGTAGAGTGGAATTGACAGATAATTCCTTTCCACTGTTTGGTACATAAAAACAAGAATGGAATGGAATACAATATTTGAAAGATTATTAATTACATATTAAAAAAAATATCTTGTCAATTTGAAAAATAAAATAATTTTTTTCCATACAAGTAGAATAAAAATGACAAATCCATTTTTGTTAATGATAAGTAGAATAAAAATGATAAATTCATGTTTACTTATGACATTAGACTATTTATAAATATAGTTTCATAGTACACAAAAAAATCAACAATTGTCACTAAAATATAATAATTCTATAATAAATTGAAACAATATTTTATCAACAATGTAGCCAAAATACAATAATTTTTCAGAAAATAAAGGAAATGACATTAAATGTCACCATTAAGTACTGCTTTCACCCATTCTTCTTTTTCATCATCAACGATAGTAAAGAAACAATTGTTTTATCATCATCTAGAGTAATGTTTCTTATTGCTTTGAAGCGCTCGCTCATAGAAATACCAAGAAGCTTCTTTATTTCTTCGTTTACCTTCTTCTTTACTTCAAATAAATCGAAGTCTACACTAATGACTTTATTGAAAATTTCTATTGATGCTTTTATTTGATTTGCAATCACTGTTGCAGTATCTGTAATGCCTTGAATAATTGGCTCAGAGATCTCTCTCTCTCTCTTTTCTTAATGTTAGAACACTCTTCATTCGTAGTAGGAATTTCATTTTCACTTTACAACGGCGTTTCATTCACCAAGAAACAATCCAAATATTTTGTTGCATTACCATCTCCTCCTTCAGTACTAATCTCTTCAATTACATCAATTAGAGTTTGCGCATCCTTTCCTGTTGCTTGATCTTTCCCAAAAATAATGCAAAGATCCCAATAATGTGGAAATGGTTTATTTTTCCACACAAATGCTTTCTTGTGGACCTACGAGCTATAAAAAAATATTCAAAAAAAATAAATAGAAAATTTTTTTAGTCTAAAAAGTAAATATATACATTCTTTAATAAATAGTCAATACCTATAAATATGACTCCCAAATGTCGAGAGTCGCAGTTACACATACTTTATCATAATCCTATGTAAAATTTTCAAACCCATTGTATGGTTATTCATCATGTTATATACTATAATCCAATTCTTCTTCATTGTCTTTATCGTAGACGCAATGTGTGGTTTAACCTTGATTCTAATATTAGGAAGTAACTTGGATAATGTTTCCTCAACTACTTGTACGAATTCAGGTTTTAAACCATTATCAGCTTTATATAATCCCTCATTTACAACATCAAGCATAGCCTCAACTAATTTAGTATATTCTATAGTGGTTCATCTTCTTTTATTTTTTGCTAGACCTCTTTCTTCTTCTTTCATACCTAACAATGTTACATTTGTATAATTTCATTTATATAATAAATAAATATGAATCCATCAATAAAAGATAACAATTGAAATACAAAAAAACATAATCATCACAAGATAGAAGACATTACATTTGTATAGTTGCATTAAAATATAATCACCAAAACATGATAATAACATTACATTTATATAATTACATCAAAAAATAGTCATCAAAACATGATAACAACATTACTTTTGTATAATTGCATCAAAATAGAGTCATATCTCCAACAATAAAAGATAATATAAATCACCAATTTTTTGTTATTACAAGTGAAATAAAGAAAACATTACAAGATAAAAGAATCACAATTCATATTTGTGTATGAAACATAGATTAGGCAAGATTTGTCCTAAATGCAGTCCATTCTGACGTAATTCTAATGGAAGTAATTAACTCATTCGATGTAGTATTTGTTATTATTGACATGTCTTCACCATTGTCTTCAAATGGATCAATATGCATTTCTCTTCTTATAAAATCGTGTAGAAGACAGTAAGCCATAATAATCTTATTTTGTGTCCTGATTAGATAAAAAGAAGGACTTTAAGAATAGTCCATTTCTTCTTAAGGATGCCAAAACACCTCTCAATCACATTTCAAACTGAAGAATGCTTCATGTTAAAAATTTCACAACCAACAGTAGTTGGTTGATAATCTTCACTCAAATCATTCAAATGATATTTTTGTCCTCTAAATGGTGTAAGAAATCCTTCACTATTTATATAACTAGCATCTACTAGGTAATAGCAACCTTATGCAACAAAACAAATAAAAAATTATTGTTGTTGTGTAATTACTAAATACTTGACTTATATAAATGAAAAATAAATTGTGTTCCTACCATAAGGTACTACTAACGCATTTCTTCTAATCATAGCATCTCGAAGCACTTTTCTATCAGCTGCTAACCCTTCCTAACCCGGTAATACATATATAAATTGTAAATCTTGTGAATAAATTCCCAACATATTGGTTGTAATTTCACCCTTTCGATTTCGATATCTAGAGGGGTTTGTACATCTAGAAAGCACTGAATTTGATTTGGACGGAAAGTGAATTCCTGTTGACCAAGTGAAATATTGGTGTTTGTGCATATTGTTGGAAATGAAACCAATGGAAAGTAAATTCCGTCGGATTCCAAAGTATAAAAGCCTAACCCACACCACATTTCTCACCCCCTCCCGTGGAATTTCACCAGATTTCCCCCCAATCCCTCTCCTCCTCGAGAAAATCCTCTCCGCAGTCCTCCCCCTCCTCGCATCCTCCCCCTCCCCGCAGTCCTCCTCCCTGCGTCCCCGCAGTCCTCCTCCTCCCTGCGTCCCCGCAGTCCTCCTCCTCCCTGCGTCCTCCTCCTCCCCGCGTCCTCCCCTCCTCGCGCCGCTGGGGTGGCGCTGGGGTGGATCTTCTCGGCTTCCGCTGGCGTGAAACACCTGGACTTGAGCGGGAATAGGATGTCCAGCTCCATCCCGGCGTTCTCCAACTGCTCTCAGCTAGAGTACCTAGACATCTCGTCGAACAACTTTTCGGAGATCGGAGGCGTTGGTCTCTTCTCCGAGTGCGAGAGCTTGGGCTTCCTGAACGTTTCTTCCAACCTCATATCCGGGGAGGTCCCGAGGGTGCTGTTCGGGAGATGCCGGAGCTTGGCGAAGCTGGACATGTCGTTCAACAACTTGTTTGGTTCCATTCTCGATGACTTCTCCTCCTGCGTCAACGGAATCGCTGTTGAAGCTCTCGAGTCTGGAGTTGCTCAACTTGAGCTCCAACGCGTTGTCCGGATCGATCTCGCCCGGGCTCTGCCTTGGCGAAGCTGGGGAGGATCTTGTTAGTGGTGTGGTGTCGGCGTCCACGGGCACAGGGAGATCGAGGACAAGGCCACAAGGAAGAAGAAGAAATTCAATTTCCTTTACTTTCCTGAGGATGCACAAATAACAAGTTTCAGAGTCAACAGTAAATCAATTTCCTTTACTTTCCAATTCCAGGTAATTCCTGTTGACTCTGGAATTCCAATTCTTAATAATTCTTATCAAATTTTGTGCACAAACAGGCCCCTAGGCTTGTCTTTAATAGGTACATGAACCATTATGTGTGTTCCATCTAAAGCTTCTAAACAACCATATAATAAAGTACATTCGTATTAAAAAAAAGTAATTTTATTTTCCAAGTAAAATATTGAAATCACATAGTAAACTCAATACCTTGAACCACTTCCGTTTGCCATCCTTCGAATCTTCAGGAGTTAGCTCTGGTTTCTTCAAAAATTTACTTTGCAATCTTATAATAGAATGTAATACATTATTGAAATGTCTACTAATGCTCTCTCCAGACCAACCAAACCTATGTTTGATCACCCTATTTTTGATATGATGGGCCAAAATATATAAAAATATAGCAACATGTTCGTCAACATCAATATTCTTCGTGGGCTTGAGATTTCTTATGGATTGAAGCATATCACAAAGCTTCTTAAATGCAAATTTATCCATTTTAATTTGCTCGACACAATTTCCATCACCAACATATGCTAATCGATATAAATTAGTAATCTTAGAAGCCTTGTTCATTAAATACATAGGTCTTTCAATTTGACATTCACATAATTGAATTAACACTCCAACAAAGTGCAAAAAAAAAAATCAACTATATGTAATATCTCAAGCCATAAGTTGAAAAATAAGATGACATTTCTCCTCATTTTTTTTTGTTTTGATAAACTTTTATTGATGCGAGCTATGATATACAATACTGCAATCAACAATAATAATAACAACTAATACTACATATAACATTGTATGAAATACATATTTAGAGAAAACATCAATATATTTCCATACATTCAATAATATCAAAGTATTAACAGAAAAATTATATTGTCGTGATGTAAGATAAATAGATGGATGTCATGGTTCTAGATAATATAGTTGAGATTATGTTCAAGGATGTAGAAGTTCGAACCATAATGAGAGAAACCTACAAGCATTGAGCACGTATGAAAACCCAGCACAAAATAATCACATCCTTGTAAGCTTAGAAATTTTCTCTACAACTCTACGGGGAGATTCGTATTATCCTTGTAGCCTTCATGTAATAATATATTCATAAGAATGTATGCAAAGAATGTGTATTTAATCGATTTTTTGTCTGTATTTATTATAAGATCTAGATTATGTTTCTACTGCTAAAAGTGCATGTCAATTATTAGTCATTTGCATTGTCCACCCATTAGAATCGAAGACATCAAGACCCAACAATCATGAAAATTAATGGCAATAAACAATACACATGGCAAACGTGCCTATGTTACGTATATCATGGACCAAAACTTGATTAATCACAAGCACACCCTACACACATCACACAATCTCTGGGATGCTCTCAAGTGTAGGTCTCCATGAACCATCAAATCTACGACTCTCATGGCTGCTTTCCAGCTCCATGGCAAGGTGTTCAATCACCTTGTTTGTGCCACTCACTACCATGGCAAGTAGCCTTGCTGCTTCATCCTTGGTTAGAAGAATCTTCACTCTTATAACTCTATTTCCTTTTGCTTTCCCATAACTTTGCATCAGATTATATTGTGGACTTTAGAGGAGCTTCTTTATTGTCTGTAGCAATAAATTAATATTACATAGTGCGGTTGGATCAACTGTTTCCTGTTTTTAATGCATTCTTTTTCCTTGCCAAATTTTTAGTTTTGGAGGCATGTAGTTGTTGTGTGGTGTCGAGACTAGTGGCAATTTTTTTTTGCAAACAGTAAGCAAGACTAGTGACAATTAAACAAGCGTGGATTTCTCAAACTAGATTTCACAACAAGGTCTAGTCCCTGTCTCCTTCTAAGAGATGAAAGAAAAACAAGGTACCGTCGTATGGAATTTCTTTTGAATCCTTAGCTGAAAATGATCGATATTGAGTTTCAATGTTTTTAAGTGGACTAATTATATAGATTAGTAGAACCGGGTGTTTTCCTTCCCCTCACTCTCTTGCTTGACCTTCCATTGCTGCATGTTGCTTGAAATTATTATTCCTACTCTGTGGTTAAGGAATCATTAGTAGGAGACATAAAACAACAGTAAAATATGTAAGTTCCTTTTTTTTTGGTAAATGATATGCATTAGAACTAACTATACTTGACTATAGCTAGACTCCACCATCACGCATGGAAACATCCTTTGGTTTTTTTGAGTTATATATCTAGACATATTTTTATTTGATCAAATGCCTTTAATTGGAAATTTTGTACCCTTCTTATTGTGGTCGAAGCAGCACTTTAGGTATAAAATCACAACATCTGACATTACAATGGCATCTGACATTACAATGGCAGTGCTGGGTAGATATGATTATAGAAAAAACATATTCAAATATTAGAAAATGACATAAATTAGCATTGAAAAAAAGATGAAAAAAAAGACATATCGAAGGGAGGGATGCGTGGAGGAGGGAGAGATGCACGTAGGAGAGAGGACTGTGGAGGTGAGAGGGATGCGGCGGAGGAAGGAGGGATGCGAAGTAGGAGGGTGGTTGTTTGAGAGAAGACGGGAGGAGGAGGGATTGTGTCTGGGAGAGGGCGTCGGGTTTGGAGAGGAAGAAGGGAGGGGATGGATTGGAGGGTGTTGGGGCTTTTTTTTTTGTTATGAGAAGGAATGAGGCTGGAATGGAAATGAAATTCCTTGGTTGGTGGGATGGAATGAAATTCTTATCTTCAATGGAGATTTGATTCCCAAAGAAATCTCATTCCAATCCATTTTTTTATATCAAACATTGGAATTTCATTCAAATCTATTTTTTTGATTCCATTCATTTCGATTCCAGTCTCCATTCAAATGTACCAAACATTGCATTAGGAGGCCTCATCAACTACAAGCGGTCCCATGTTAGTCCAAGATGTAAGGAAATCCTCCTTCAAACTTAAGACTTAGGAAACAACTTGTATAAACTGGTGTGACCAACTAATAAAACTCTGAATAAACTCCCACTCTACTAGAAAGCTTAATCTACGAAAATCAAGATGTGCACCTAAACGGAATAAATTTCCTACAATACACGGATTTCAATACTTATTCTTATCCAAGGCCGAAGCTGCCGATTGCATTTGGGCTCAGCTACCCCGACAAAACCGACTCGGCTCTCGAGTCTTGATACAGCACAAAGCAAAACACAACACAAGATATTACACAAAAGCCGCCCCTTTTTTAACAGATCGATCTCTCCTCGTTATCGCCCTTTTCCCCCGTTTCTCGCCGGAAGGAAACGAAGAGAAAAGAGTCCAATTTTCGCTCCTTCTCCTCGTGCGAAACCCTATTTCCGGTGGAACCGGACCGGGTGGATTTTATCTTCTTTCTTCCTGGGAGGAGGAGGAGGAGGAGGAGGATGTTCTTCACGGGGGATTCTTCCTCTCGCAAGAGGGTGGACATGGGAGGGAGGAGCTCTAAGGAGAGGGACCGCCAAGTGCTGCTGGAGCAAACGAGATTGGAGAGGAAGAAGCGGTTGGGGCTGCGGCTGCGGAACGCAGCAGCGATCAAAATCCAGGTACCTTGCGTGCGGATCCTGTTTTGTCTGATGTTGCTACTAGTACTAGTAGCCTTTTTGGTGGAGTTTTTTACTTGTTTTTGACCAACTGTGGTGTTGTTTATTAGTTATTGTGCTTAATTTTTGCGTGTATTTTACGCCACTTAGTTCTGATGAGGCGACTTTGGCTATGGGAGAATACAGTTTCCGCAAATGTCAGAATATTTTTTAAATTTTGGATTGATAAATGAGGCGTCAAAACAGAATTTGTCATGTCTATATATACTTCGAATGTGTTCGGCAGAACCTTCATCACCCATAACTAGTTTGGCTTGTTTGGGATCTAATCAAGCTGGACTGTCGTCTCAATTCCACTACTACGATTTTAATGTTTTATTGAGAAAGTTCCACATATTTAGGTTTTTTATATCATAATGGACCAAAGCACATGCTAAGCATGCCCAGGTAGTCATTGTTAGTATTTAGCAACAATGAACGTAATGTTATACTATAAATTGAAATTAGCAATAATAGTATATTGAACCAAATATAATTTCTATTATTTATCTTAATGTTTTAGGGGAAAAATTATTTTCAGATCTTACTAAGTCAAACAATAAACATTCCATGCTTTAGGAAGAGAAATTATGATGTTTCAAGATCACTTTTCAAATCAATTTTCCTTTTTTTCAAGAAGTGAAGAATTTCTGAACATATCCTTCTTTTCATTTTTTTTCCAGAAATAATGGGACTCCTCATTTTTTTTTAACAAAGGGAATATGACATGTAGAGTTTCTATTATTCAATTTCAAATTATCAGAGCTTCCATGTACATCCCACGTGGTTGCGTTAAATAGCTAACTTCATTAGTTTGGAAACAATTTAAAACTGGTAAAGATTGATCTCCTAATAATGAATATTTTTTTGCCCAAAGTAGGATATTAAATTATAGAAAGGGAGACTCAATCAATACCTGGTCCACTGATTTATTCTCCATACCAAAAGTAACTAATTAAGGGAAACAACTCATGCAATGTTCCAACGTCCATACCTATGCATGCTGTTTTTGCACGTGAATTCTCCCTTCCTTTTGCATGCGTTACCACACGTCATGCACGCCGATCATGGCACTCCATAAATGGTAACGCCAACTGATCTACATCATCTGTTCCATCAAAAAAAGAACTTGATCTTGAGTTCACATTGTCACCGATACATCAAACCAAAGAACATCATCTGAAATATTAAGGTTGCTCGGTAGTTTGATGCAGTGAGCATTGTCATCAATCTTAGCAAGGACTTAACAAGGATGAATTTTCATGGCTTGAGCTTGTTGTATGTTTTGTCGGATAATGGTCCTTTGTGAGTACAATCCAAAGGCAATCACCTTGTCAAATGTCACATGGTGGCGATATTTGTGGACAGCAGCCTTTGCATGGGAATTTGGTAGTTCCAATCAGGATTGCACATCATCATGAAGCTTTTGTAACTGCTGCACCATATCATCTACTTGGGTGTTGGACCATCCAACGGACATGGTTGGAGTTATGGCCATAAATTATCTGGAAGAGGTTGTGACTGCTGTTGCAGTTGGTGGGGCAGTTGAATGCAAACTCAACTTTTAGTAGTGAAATGTCCCAATACTTTGGTGAGGCACCTAAGCAACTTGCCCAAGCTTCGATTGACCACCTTTGTTTTGCCGTCGCTTTGGGGTGATGCACACTACTAAAGTTCACTTCAATCCCAAGCCTTTTCCAAACACACTTCCAAACTTTGCTCATGAACTTCATGTCCCTGTTGGAAGTGATGGATAGGGGTACACCATGTAAACAAACAACCTCCTTGAAGTAGAGCTCGATAATGTTACTTGCATTCATTGTTCTCCAACATGGAAGGAATTGCACCGTCTTAGAAAAATGGTAAGCGACAACAAAGATGCTATGTTTATCAGACTAAGTACATGGTAATCCAAGGATGAAACTGGAAGGGGCATGTAGAGGCTAGCGTTGGTGGTGGTTTCTTTTGCTTCTTGGCAAATGAAGCATTGAGAAACAAAATGAGAAACATCTTGTTGACATCTTCCCAGAAGTAGGAGGTTGCTACTAACACCATTGCATTTCTCCCAAAGTGGCCTTTACCGTGTTTTGGAGTGCTATGCACGCATAGGGAGCAAATTGGCATGCAAAGTTGCAACCTGTGGATCAAGAACCTGTTATGTACAATGTAATTCTCACATTTTTATTGGTTAGAGGTGTAACCAGTAACCTTCATCAAAGGATGGATAAGTGGGGTAAAGCTCCCGAAAGGTGTCAAACCCTTCCACCTGTACTGTTGATGCTGCCAACAGGTGAGCACATTGATTAAGTGCATCCGCTACTCGATTGTGAATGACGGGTTTGTGGTTGAGAGTGAATGTGGACTCTTAAGGTAGGCAACCTAGTGTCTATGCCAGTGATTGAGCATTTTTTGTCTGTTGATATGTTTGACAGTTTAGTGCTTCATGACCTGAAAACAACACAAATTCTTCTGGAGCAAATAGTGATGCTAATGCTTGAGAGATTGGACTGCTTCAATGCCTACTTTTAATGCATCACAATGTATTCCAGACACCTTATCAAAATCTGAAAGGGCCAATATAGGTGCTTCTGTCATCTTCCCCTTGGTAAGATGGAAGCTAGCATCCACCTCCGGCGTCCATTCAAAAGTGCAGGCCCGAAGACATTCTGTAAGTGGTGCCATGGTGATGCTAAAATCTCACATGGAGTGCCATTTTGAATTCTATAGCCCATGGAAGCAATGCACATCATGGATGCTTGTACTTAAAAGGCCACTCCACCATAGCCTGACCCTTCTCTAGATTGGCTTGGATGCCTTGCTGTGAGACAACAAAACTAAAAAAATCACATGGTTAGTTGCGACAATGCGCTTCCTTGAATTGGCATGAAGTAGTTCTCATTTTAAGATCCTCAACATGGCACAAATGAAGGTGCTGAAGGTGTTGCTCCTTTGAGGTGCTGTAGATGAGGATATCATCATACAACCACACATTTGCTAATAAGAGGCTCCAAAATATGGGTCATAAAAATCATGGATGTACTGTGTGCATCAGGGAGTCTGAATGGCATCATCATCCCTTCATACAAGCTGTCTTGTATTTTGAACGTTGTCTTCCAGTCATCTGTTGGATATACTCAGGTTTGGTGGTAGCCATTCTTGAGTCTTGAGGTCGAAAGACTGTAGCTTGTGTGAGTTCATCAAGCATGTTGTAAGGTATTGGGAAGCGATACTTGATAGTGATCCTATTTATGGCACGACTGTCAATGCACATCCACCATGAGCCGTCTTTCTTGGATTGCAGCCATGACACAAGGACTAGGCTTTCCCGGATATATCCATGCTCCAATAGCTCCAGCACTTTTGCTTCAACTCCTCTTGCTTGGTTGGAGTAAGTTGGTAAGCCGGCCTATTGGGAAGACTTGCACGAGGTACAAGATCGATTTGGTGTTGTATTTTTTGCAATGGTGGCAATCGTTTAGTCGTGAGCGAGTATAATCTTCCTACCATCCATGAGAAAGAGTTAAGTGTTCTTTCACCTTGATGAGTAACATCTTGATCCCATGTCCATGGTCTCGTAAGTTGAATATGACACACATCAAGGGGAGCCACATCGCACCACACTTTGTCTTTATAGGTACCGCCCATGGAGAGTAAAATGACACATCACCAATCTATCTTCAGTTCCACATGTCTCGAAACCATGTAAGCTTCTAAGGCCTGAGATGAGAGTCTAGGACCAGGCCTATCTTCCTTTTGGTTCACTTCATGAATAAGGAAGTTTTTTAGTTTGGAATCCACTCAGACAAATAATAGGGAAAAGGGAAAAATGATTAAGATCTTTCCTCATTTCTCAAGCTTGCTTGCTGCTGGAGCATTTGGTTACTATGGAATAAGATGATTTTTATTTCAGAAATGGGATTTATATCGATATTTATTGACTCTTGTTGTGAGTTTACCCTTGCTGCTGCAACATAGGGAGAAGAGTGGGTTTTGCATTTTGGGGTGATGTGACTTTTCTCTTTTTTAACTCACTTCTGTGAGTTTTGCATATGTTCTTTTTCTGGATTTTCATATATAATGAGATTTCCTTTATTCTTCAAAAATAAATAAATATGAATTTAAATTAAAGGGTGAAATAGGGAAAACAATACATAAAAATATAGGTAGATTATCATATGCAGTCCGGACATGGCATCTGATTTTTGTGCTGAATAAAAAAAAAATGTAATGGAGCGGGGGGGGGGGGGGGGGCCCCCCCCCCCCC
>JAMKQA010069795.1:0-18803 GCA_024699735.1 Posidonia australis | reverse complement strand
GATCATATCAAGAACATAAAAAGATTGCTCGTGCAAGTGATTATATCAAGAACATCATAAAGAATAGATTGCTCATGCAAGCGATGGAGTGCAGATTTTTAAACTAGAAATAAACTAAAACATGCTATAATCAAAGCATAGATTTGCATGAATAGTATCTTGTAAAAAGGATAAATGAATTCAACACGAAATCCTCATGAAGATACAGAAAGAATCAGACCTTATATGGAGCTAATAGCATGCTATTCCATTGTAATAGAACAAGAGATTAAAGGAAAAGTGAAGGGCCTACCTGATCCGAGATGGATGTTCCATCAAGGAAGAAAAGAAAGACCCAAGATAATAAGCTCCTAGATGCTTTGGAAGGGCTGAGAGTACCTCTGGATGCAAGAGAACAACTCAAGTGCTCAAGTGGATGGTTGCAGAATTCTAGAGAAGGCTAGTGCAGCTATAATCTCTATCTTTCAAGATGATTCAGCCCCTTCAAATGGTTGCCTATGGGGTCTATTTATAGGGATTCCTCATGGGTAACTCCTAGGACAACAAGGAGCCTCGTAGACGAAAAGCCTGGAAGATTCCATGGCATATTCGTTGGTAGAGGTAACAGCCATGGGAGGTGGAAAGCCAGCATCCAGCAGCCTGAGAAATGGCTGGGTGCCTGGTATGTGCGTCGGGTATGTGCGTTTGGCATGTGCGCCTGGTATGTGCGTTGGGTTGGTGTGCTAGTTAGGTGTGCTAGCTAGGTGCCCTCTCCTACCTATCTAGATTTCTAGTTGGGCTGCGGGCTTGCTATAGGTTTAGGGTTGGTTCAAGGGTTAGCCACATCCAAAGCAACAACTGAAAAGCTCATCCATGGGTCACCTCAAAATCGGGGTGTCTACAAGATCTGAGTCACTGTTTCCTTGAATCTTAGGAACAACCTTTATCCTTTTCGACGTGACTCCTCTAAGCCTAGAGGAGATTTGAGTCGCTGTTTTCCTTGTGTCCTAGGAGCAACCTTTATCCTTTTTCTCGCGACTCCTCTAAGTCCAGAGGAGATCCGAGTCACTATTTTCATGAGTCCTAGGAACAACCTTTATCCTTTCCCTCGTGACTCCTCTAAGTCCAGAGGAGATCCAAATCATTGGTTCCTTGAGTCCTAGGACCAGTATTGATCCTTTTCCCTCATGACTCCTCTAAGTCCAGAGGAGATCCGAGTCGCTGGTTACTTGAGCCTTAGGACAAGCATTCATCCTTTTCCCTAGTGACTCCTCTAAGTCCGGAGGAGATCCGAGTCACTACTTCCTTGAGTTCTAGGAACAACCATTATCCCTTTTCCTCGTGACTCCTCTAAGACTGGAGGAAGTCTGAGCTGTTGGTTTCTTGCATCCAAGGACCAACCCTTATCCCCTGAGCTGATAACCCTAACTATCCGGCGATGAGTCTGTCAACTCATCACAAGGTTGATAACCCTAACTATCTGGCGACGAGTCCATCAACTCATCATCAGGCTGATACCCCAAACTATCTGATTGACAGTCGTGACATGGAAGGGAGCGGACAGATAACCCTAACTATCCAACAATGAGTCTGTCAATTCACCTTCGAGTTGATAACCCTAACTATTGGGCAACAAGTCTGTCAACTCATCAGCAGGCTGATACCCTAAACCATCCGGTTGACAATCGTCACATTGTCTGGAACAAGCTAATACCCAAACTATTGGTTGACAACCGTCACATTGTTGGGAGCGGATTGATACCCCAAACTATCTGGTTGACAACCGTCACATTATCGAGAGCGGGCTGATAACCCTAACTATTTGGCAACGAGCCTGTCAACTCACCATCGGGCTGATAACCCTAACTATCTAGCAAGGAGTCCGTCAACTCATTAACAAATTGATACCCCCAAACTATCTGATTGACATCCGTCATCATTCTATCCTTGGTCGACAAGTCCGATATCTTGCCATGCATCCTTTCGGGTCGAGGGGTCTACTGTTTGCTAAGTCCCCCTTGTTGTGCGATGAGCCCGATAGTCTTGTCTGGGCATCCCTTGGCACGAGTTGGGAAATACCTCGCTCTCCCCTCCGTGAGCTGATGGGCTACCCACTTGTCATCAGCATCGTCCTCATGCATCACCAGGCATCAGGGTCATCCTTTGCATCAGCATCATGCATAGGCCACGAGTCATGACTTTTCGGTGCATCCACCGAATAAGTGGTTCACGGCCTCACAGCAAGTACCACTCTCCTGCGGACTCAGGCGGGGTGTCATGTCAACCATGAGCATCGGTCTTGATTCCCTTGACCTCGCTCAAGGAGGGGCATCTGTAGACACCTCGATTTTGTAGTCACTTAGCAGTAGCCTCCTCTAGAAAGATGCTCTTGTTGCGACCACCAAACCTAAACCCTAACTCCAGTAAAACCCTAAACCCACAAACCCACTCAAGCCCATACAAGTCCTTTCATGCCCACACAAGCCCACTTTGACCTAATCAAAAATTAAAACCAAACAAGACTCATGTAAAACATTTAGAATCCAAATTAATTAAATAAAAACCCTAATTAAAACCAAAATTAAATAAAATCCACTTAAAATCAAATTAATCAAGTGAAAACCCTAATTAAAATAAAAATCAAGTAAAATCCACTTAAACCATTTAAAATCCAAATTAATCAAGTGAAAACCCTAATTAAAACCCTAATCAAGTATAAATTAATGAAATCCATTAAAGAATAAAATCTGATTAAAAAGAAACCCTAATCCAAACAAAAAATGAAGGAAAAAACCAATTAAACCAAAATTTAAACTAAATTTCTAATTAAGTCAAGTAAAAACTAATTAAATCTAAATTAAAACTCAAACACAAAACTTTAATCCAATTAAATCACAAAACAAAATCCTAAAATAATAAAACCCTAAAAAACACTAATTAAAATCAATTAATTAAATCACAAAAACCCTAAAATAATTAAAATCCAAAAAACACTAAAATAATAAAACCCTAATCAATTAATTAAATCCTAAAAACCATAAAATAATTAAAATCCAAAGAACCCTAAAATAATAAACCCTAAAAACCCTAATCAAGTAATTAAATCCTAAAGACTCTAAAATAATTAAAATCCTAAAGAAAACCCTAATTTAAAACCAATTAATTAACCCTTAAATCACAAAATCAAAAATTTAATTAAAATCATAAAACCTAATCAAAAGCTTAAAACAAATAACCCTAAAATCCCTTTAAACCCTAAAACACAAAAACCTAAAAAACCAAAATCAAAAGTCCATCTCCATAGGCCCATTTCAGCCCAAATGCAGCCAATTTTCCCCTCAATCACAAACTTTAGAAAACCCAAAAATAATTCCGGCCAAACTTCACCGCCCCGACATTTTCGGCAAAATCTCCAATAGTCATCCCAACATCTCCAGCGCATATCTCGCAACCCCCGGGATCTCCGATGATTCTACCCTCCAACTCACACCTATTCAACGACTCCCATCCACTAAAGGAGGATCGACAACTGGAGAAGAGACTGCCGGAGTTTAAAGCCTCTGGCCGTCGATCGACACGTCTCCTCTTCCAGTCCTCTTCTTCTAGCGCTTGAATCCATAGAGAAAACCCCGCATTTGAACCCCAGGGAGAGCCCATCAATCCCCTACGTCCAAAGCTCCCTCTTCAACCAAAAGAACCCCGTGAACCACCACCAGAGCTGCACCTAAAGGAGTGTCGTTGAGCATCACTGGGAGAAACACACCACCTAAGGTAAATTCTTCCGCTTTTTTAGCTTTGAAGCATGCCCCTTTAGCCTGTAGACCTCTCTCTTCTCCTTTGGATCACGCTTTCGGGAGACCACCGCTCCTGTGCCATCTCCTTCCCCTTTGGTTGTGGGTGCACCACCACCGGCGAGGCCCCATGGGCCTTTCCTTCCCCTCTCCCCCCTTCCTCATCCTCCTCCTCCTTGAGTTCCCATCACACAAGGGAGGGCTTTCAGGCCACCAGCACCTCAAAGCATCGTCGCTACTCCGTCGATCGTCGATTGCCACCGTGAAAGTTATTGGAAGCCTCTGGCCACCCCTGTCGCTCAAGACCTCATCCAGAAGGCCCACCTCCCTGCCACGAGCCTCCTCATGCTACCGTGCCACCTTCCCAGTCACCGGAGCGACGTCCCCCTCTTTGCCACATCTGCCACTGACCATGGAGGCGGAGGGAACACACAAGACATCCCAGATCCCCTCTAGCCCCTCCGGAGCATCCACCGCACCACCGGGAAGCTCCTCCGCTCGCCGCCACGCCATCCCAGTAGCCTCCTGGTTATCAGCCACTCCGCTGTTGTCTTTTTGACATCAACAGCTCCTCGTTGGAGCGCGAGGTGGAAGGAGCACCTCAGGCCGCCCCAGCCGCGTCCGACTAGTCGGAGACTCTTGTCGTGCCTCCCTCCACCCTCCTGGACCGTCGCCAACCTTCCTCCGCCGCTGCACCATCACTAAACCATCGTCAAAGCTCACGTTGGAGTGGAGACACCAGCGATCCACCGGTGATTTTCAAAGGGACTTATTTAGCCCATACCCTTAGATTTTAATTTCTTACACTTAGGTCCTCTAATCATTTCATTTAGGTCCTGTGTTTTTATGTTTAAGCCTTTGTAGTTTTAAATAATTTTTTATTTCTTTATTTTGTTTCTGTAAGAATTGCATATTTCTCCCTGCATATTTTAACTTTCCACCGTTATTGCATTCATACATGTTTTCTCACATTTTAGTCCTTGAGATCATATTTTCTTAGCAACTAAGTCCTGAACATTTGCATTGAGTCCCTAGAATTTTTTAAAATGAATTTTCCCTATGAAATTTGCATTCTGACCCTGAAAAACTTCATAATCACACTGATCATTATAAAAGTTGAATTTTTATCACATTTAAGCTCTAAGATTTTGCATGTAGGCCCCTAGATTCATAGCATAAAGTCATTGAGTGCAATAAATTTACAACCAGACCATTAGATTAACTTCAAATCCATCATTTAGGGTTTTAATTGTTTTCACACATATTTTTGACATTTTTCACTTGCATTTATAATTTTGAACTTAATCATAGATTGCATTTAAATATCATGTTGGTATTGTAAAATGATCTTTAATTCTGCATTTTAGTCACATTTGCACTTTATGTGTGAATTTTGCACATTAGATCCTGAACTCTCAGGAAATTATCAATGTGCAATTTTCACACATCTTAGTGCGACATTTTTGTTTAATCCATCATCTGCACACTAGGATAAAAGTCGCCAAATGCATTTTAATCTAGTTTTCCTCTATTTTGTGAATTTTGCACTTGGGTCCCCGTACTTGTCCTTTACTGTGTTTATATCATTTTATTGTTTTTATGACCTTGTCCTTTTCACGTTTTCTTGCAAATAACATTTTCTTGACATTTCACATACATTTTGGCATATCTCAGACCATGCATCATCCACATACACGCATCTATCACATTTGGTCATTGATATGACCAAAATACCCCTATGCCACCAATTCATGCACATGCATGTTAGTTCTTGCATTAAGGCATTCATAATCTTTGTCTAAGTCATTCCTCAGCATCGTTTACGCCTTTATGTACTCTTTCATGCATTTTGCATAGTTTTCATTACATTTGCATGTTAGTTCATTCTCTTTGAGTATGCCTGCATCCTATGTGTTTTTTTTTCGTGGATTTGTTTCCAACCCATTCTTTAATTCCTTCGCTTGATATTTAATTTGACTCTCTTTAACCCATATTTTCATATTTTTTCGATTTGATTTGGATTTCATTGCCTGAGGGCATACACTAACTGAGCAAAAGGCCCACATTAGCCCACTTATGGTTTATTTCTCCTTTTTGATTTTTATGACTTTTTCTATGATTCCGATGACTTGGGATGGCCCCACTTTTGACCTTTTTGATATCCGTATGGTTTTCCAAAGCATTCTTTCCAAAAACACCATCATTTTATGAGATTGTCTTCGTATGTCACTGTTTGCCTATTTTAAGCGGATTTCTTTGCCATTTTTCCATTCGGGTTTCCGTGATGTTTTCTACAATTCTAATGATTTGGGTCTATCGCATTTTTTATTCTCTTGAGGTTGGTATAATTTTATGAGCCATTCTTTCCAAAAACAATGTCATTTCATGTAATTTTCTTCACATGTCACAGTTTACCTGTTTTGCGTGAACTTCTTTGTAATTTTTCCATCTTGATTTCCACGATATTATTTATGATTCTGATGATTTGAGTTGGTTGCATTTTTTATTCTCTTGGGGTTTGTATGATTTTCCAAGCCATTCTCGCCAAAAATCTTGTCATTTCATGTGATTCTTTTTGTCGTGTCCTATTTCGTGATTTCATCATTTCATGTGGATTTCTTTGCAGTTTTTGCATACCATCTTGCACATCCATCTAGTCATGAGTTGGCATTCATATTAGCATGATTAGAGCACGATCTAGACTTACCAAGCATTCATTCAGTCTTTAGCAAGCGAATTGGACTAGAAAGACTGAGTATCTTGGGCGTACAGGGGTGCCTAACACTTTCCCGGTGCGTAATAGGAATCCTTACCCATCCTCTGGTTTGCAGACATATGGCCTTTTCATTTGCATCTCATGCATTCATCTTTTTGTGGTTTGTTTGTGGTTTTCCTTGTCTTTCCCTTAAAAGACTAGGTAGCGACTCCTTTTTTTTGTTTTTGTCCTATCTTGCGCCTTCGCCATCCTGGCATGGTTGTGGCATCCTCCCTCATGTGCGACTCTGCACCAGATCCCCAGGCGAGCATGGTCATAGGGAGAATGAGAGATATACAAGAGAGAGGGCAGAGAGATGTGATAGAGAGAGAGACAGAGTGAGCTTGGAGTGGTTGGAAGAAGAGAGGAGACTACCACTGTGCTCATCGTCGCACTACTGTCGCGAGGAGGACGAGAAGACTTAGTGCTCGTGGCCAGAAGATGACGTGCGCCATGTCATCGAGCAAGGCACACACCCCTATAGGTTTTTCCTTTCTTACTCAATTTGATACCTTGGGGCAGGTTAGTGTGAACTCGATGTGTGTGGATGCTTGGAACTTTTATGGTGATGTTTGTAGTTTTTTTATAAGGCATTATTGGTGGGTCTGTGTTTTTGGATGAAAAGTGTATGTGGCCTTATTTCTTGAATTTCTCGAGCCATAGGCAATAGATTCTCATGGTTTCTATTCCAGGCTGTCAAGCTTGACGAGTTCTTCAATCTGGTATGTGGAATGTGATTTTTGATTGCTTGTATGAGTTTTAGTTTCAAAATTTTAATCTTGGTTTATGCTATTCCTTCAAGGTTCTTTTTGATGATTTCTCGAGCTATGGTCCACAAACATTGATGATTTTTGCACCACGGTGTTGCTTGCATGATTCTCTACAGTTTGGTATATGATTTGCTAAATTCCATTAAGTATGGGCAAGGAATGGGTATCGACAGAAATGGGTGCAAAGCTGCCTGAGCTCTGCAATTGGAAGCAGAGCATGGGGTGCACCTTCTGGGCACACCTAGGAGGCGCACCTCAGTGGCACACCTGCCATACACAGTTTTGCTCTATCAAGCTACCTTGCTTGCTGATTTGGAATGCTGTTCTAGATATTTTGCATAAATATAATCTTGTTAAATAATGTTTTGGTGATATAAATAACCTAGTGGTTTATAAATGGTTAGGATAATCATTAGAAATAATATAGGGATTGCCTAAAATAGACTAGTAAGTTCCTTTGTGGGCAATGGGTAGAACAAAAGATTATAGAACTTAGAATTATTAAGCTCTCCCTTTAGTGGTATAGATTGGACATTAGGGTTTATAATTCACCCTAGGATCATATGACAAATCAATTTGGGTGTAGTGCACTGAATGAGCTATTTAGTGGCATAGTTCTGGGTGTTTGACTCTGAACTCGCTGTGCTCTCGAGGGACACGAGCTAGTTTGTGTCTTATGCTTCAGCCCCAGAACATGGCGTTTTGGTTGTTATTTGTGTTGATGTCTGGTCTTGTAAGTTGAATGGGACTACAGGGCCATGGGTTTAGCTCTTGTTGGGTGTTTTGCTTAGGTTATTGTCGTGAGCATAGCATGGCGCTCTGGAACTCAAATGCTCCCAATGTGAGGTTGCTTGGGCCTAATAGAGGAAATGTCCAGCCTATGTTTTGAGTTGTGGTTTTGCTTTCAGTTTTCATGTTGCTTTTGGGTACGGAGATTTGTGAGCTTTTTGGAAAGATATTTAATGGTTTTCGAAATGATTTTCCAAATGGTTTTGGAAAGAGAAATGCATCAGTTTTGGAAAGAGTTTTCTGGTGTTTTTTGGTTTTAATGGTGAACCAATAGACTAAAGGGTTGTATTGTTTGGACTAGGGGATGTAGGCCACATTCCTAGGTGGTCATGCACTTCGCCTAGGTTGAGGTCATGCGACCAACAAGCTGTAGGAGAGTATTCTTCAAATCTACAGGTATGATACTCCTCGATCGTCATTCACGAGGCTAAGGCTGATGTCCACTAGTCGAGGTGTTGTCTGAGTAGGTGCTACTCTCAAGCACCTAGACCTATGTTACTATCTAGACCTAGTGTGCCATGACTACGGACCCAAGGGGTATGAAACCTTTGGGTAGCTACATGATATACCGTATAGTCTAGGTATCGAGACTTGTGGGTGATGGCATAGCTTGGGAGGTGAGAAGCCTCTAGGGGCTCAAGTACTGAGTTAGGATGTCGAGAGGGCGTATCCTATGGATGTCTCGAGAGGGGATGACTTGCCTAGGTGGGGTGAGCGGCTTTCTTAGATGCGGTTAGCCTTTTTGAGGGTCTTGTAGGTGGCAGGACTATGAGACTGGTAGACTCCTTCATAGGTAGTTGTCCAGGGTAGCTCTGCGATGGACTATTTGTGGCCAATATTAACTGCTTGGCATTGGACAGCTTGACACATTATTGTGCTTGTAGTTTTGGTAAGTCTTGATTTAGGGAATAAGGCTCTGGCCTAGAAAAGGCCATGGTGTTGCACCTAGTTGAGGCATGGTGCTTTGGGAGCGATGGCTCTGTGGTTTTGGTCTAGAGTAGACCATGGTTTTGGAAGTAGAGATTTTGAGACTTTGGTGTGGCTGTTTTGGTCCAGAGAGGATCATGTTGCGTAGAGCGGAGGCTTTATGTTTGTTTTGTTAGATGCCTTGGATTCTATAGAGTGTTTAGATACTGTTGGTTGTTTGGTCCACCCAAGGAGTGCTAGGACCAGGCCATGTTTTTTGTGTGGTTTTGGACTTGAGTCGGCAAGAGTAGCTTTGTCGGGCAAGCATAAAAGGCTCTTAAAGTGCATGCATATGGTTTCGAAAGGAAAGTGAAAGAATGGTTTTTAAAGGCATGATTTTGAGATTTCATTGTTTGCCGGGCAATAGTGGATTGCCTTGGTTAGGTGTAACGACATCTGGGTGGGATGCCTATGCTTGTGTGCCTATGGCGTAGTTACGCCTGTTTCCTCAACGCTGTGTGCTTAGTGATTAGGTGGGGTGTGTGTGCTAGGTGACCATTTTGACAAGTCACTTACGCGTGCTTTGTTTTGTATGCCTTGGCAAGTGCAGGATAGTAGTTGTTGGTTGTTAGTGCATATATGAGGAGTCACGCTACCGCAAATCAGGGATTCTGGTGAGTGTTTAGTTTAGTTTTATTTTTTTTATTTATTAGCTTTGTTCCTATTGAGTGTACTTTGAATTAATTGCATAATTAGTGTAATATCAGACAATAATAATAATATGAAAATTATACCTAGGTTGAGGGGTAGCGTCTAACAATGAGAATCACAGGTGTCAAACATAGCCTTAATGCATCTAACATAGAACACACCACATGTTGCGTCTAGTACCTGGAAATCCATAAATCAATATTCTACGTGTTGAACATGGGATTTCTTGAGTCTAACATAAGGCACATGCCTACTGACGTCTAATACCCTAGAAATCTAGATTAAATATCTGGCCTAACATCTAGGTTATTACAAGTATAATGTTGATAAAAATTATATCATTTAGCATGACTCAGTAATAGTGCATAGTTTGACATAAATTAAATGTAGTGTGAATAAATATGTCACAAATTATGTCTTTGACCATGTCGATGATTGACTTGCATGAGGTGCATGAAATGGCCAAATGCATGAACCGACAAAGTCATGGCAAAAAGGTGAATCTGAGGAAGGACACTTGACTCGAAAACACCAAAACAAAGTGAAATGAGAAAATGATAAGGAAATAGAGTCACCACCTATAAGGAAGATTAGGAAAACCGTGTAAGGAAAACATGATAAAAAACAATGTTAATAAAAGTATGAATGCTCCATGCTGAATAAATGCGACACATGAGTCATTGCAGGCTAAAGAAAGGATAAGGACTCCTACTATGCATGGAAAAGGTGTTAGCCACCCCCGTATGCCTGACGAATTGGTTTTTCTTGGCTAGATCGCTCGCATGCATGGCTATGTAGGCATTGGAATGCCAATGGATGTATGCAAAAGGGGCAATAGATGATGCATTGCAAAACATGAGTATAGAAATGTAAAACAAGCATTGAATAATAGATGCCATTTAGAAACATGTGATAAAGTGGAATCAAACATAAGGAATCAGAAGAAATATATAGAAAGGGGATCAAGTGCTCAATCGGCACTGTCCTGGATTTGGCAAGCCATAAGAGATATCTACAAGACACCTCTATGATGGTTAGACATGCACCAAAATTTTGATCCAAGTTTCTTCCCTAGAGCAATCAAAGCTGTGAAACCATGCATCAAGCATCTAGAAACCATGCTGAGAAACCAATGATGGAATGCAAATGCTAAAACTAGATTTAAAATGTATGATGCTCTATCCCTACTCCTTGGATGTGTCGTCGGAAAACTCAACCTCTTCTAGCCATGGACGAGACTGGGAGGCTATGTTTATCCTCTGTAGTGCCTAGGAAAGCGAGGGTAGAGAGAGAGGAATGCAATGACATTCATTGTGAATGCAATGCTTCTTTCCCTATCCTCATGGGCTTAAGTCGGAGTTCCTCAAAGACGTCTGGCCATAGACGAGGCTATGCACTCGGGTTCTCACTTGAGGAACTTAAGGGGATAGGAGAGAAGGAGGAGGGTGTGCTGTGACCACCTATGATGTGTGCTCAATGGCCATCAGCCTCACGCAAGCATTCGACGTCCGACAGCAGAATGCAAAGAATATTAGATGAGGAAACGAATGCCAAAGCTAGATGAGATAAGTAAAACTAATCCAAGGCAACAGGAGGAGACTGCATAAGCCATTGAGTTGTGCCTCATACTTGTATCGTGGATGTGGGGCATTTCTTGACATGATGGGTGTTTGTGACTTAGATGAGTGCTTTAGGTCAACTGTTGGAGATGGAGAGTGATTGAGGTTGGTTGACAAGGCCCAACCGAGGTCTAGAAACTCACGTCCACTCACGCAGAGGGTCTAGTGGAGGAAGTGGAGGGGTGCTCTAGGCCGAGGTGCTCTCAAGGTGTGTTGGTTGTGTTTGGTTTGGTTGCAAGATGGAATTGAAAGAGTAGTGAAAGCTAGGGAGTCAAAAGCTAATGTCTGAGAGAGTGAGAGAACTGAGAGAACCAAAGAAGGGGCCAAGAGAGAACTCTCGTTGGAGGTGGGAGTTGTTTTATAGGTGGATGGCTTGGATGAAGGCCGTTGATGGCTAACTGCTTTGGGGGGCATGACTGAGATTTAATCAAAGGGATGAGATGGAAATTTGAATTGGCATGGAGGGTGTCATGGTCTAGACGCAAAGTGGTTCACACCTAGATCCATGCGAGCAAATAAGAAGCAAGGATCATGTGTTCCCCAGGTGAAAGGACAACTTAATTTTTTAGGTACCACTACCGACACAGGGCATCAACGGTAGTCAGATGTGGCACTAGGCCACAATGGATGTCTATGATGGAAAGCCACTAAGGATACCCACAACTAACCTATTGCAGAGTCTATTGCATGGATCTTGGTCCATTCCACTAAGCATCTGAACTATTAATGGGTCTGTGCTAGTGGTTTGGTTGAGGCTTAGGTTTAGGATTTAAAGGTGTGTTTGGAATGAGGTGTTGGACACAAAAGGAAGTTTGGGTTTGTGTTGACCAAAGCACATTCCTCCGGAGGAGTTCGTCAACATGTGACTGCAAAACCAGGGTGCCTATAATGTCCAAGTGTGAAATTAAATATAATATCAATCAAATTATGAGATCAAACATAATTTAATTATATTAATGTCGAAATAAATCAAATATAATGTTGATATAAATTTAGTTTAGGATATCATATTCTATTCCTCCCCACCACATGTTAAACAAGGATGTATTCAAATAGGGTGTCGAAAGAATATAGTGCAAGGGCAACATATGTATGATGTGGGATCAGTTGTTTGGCATGGATTGAGGTCAATCCTAAGCGATCAGCTTCAAGGCAAGAGACAAGCCCATGGTAGTTGGGGATGCTAGCCCAGATGCAGATGAGACGATACTGAAGGTCAACTTCGATGCCCTTGGTATCAAGAAGGAGATGACACGCCAGTGAGCCTATCAATCAAGAGGAGGCAATGATAAGTCCATTGACCTGCCACTAAGGATGTAAAAAGCAAATGGGAATACCACACCCGAGGGGGTGGTAGAGGTCCGAAGACTATCCCATGGCAATTAGAGGTGTCAATCCAAAAGAAGAAGGGCATAACAAGACTAGACTTGCCAAGTGGAAAGTACTGACAACTGACATATATCGACCGAGTAGTTAGAGCTACCAGCCTAAATGTGGAGAGGGGTATCATACCAAGGGTAGCCAAAATGCCCTTGGTGTGACCATGTAGGCGACTAGATTTTGTGTCAGGGAGCTCACGAAAACAGATAAGGTCACGACAAAGAGGTAAATTCGAGGAAGGACACTCGACTCGAAACACCAAAACAAAGCAAAAGGACAAGGAAAAAAAGGAGTCGTTGCCTAGTCTATTTGAGATCGAAAGACGAAGAAAATTGAATGTAAGAAAATGTGATAAAAAGCGATGCAAATGAATGTATGCTTTGGCCAAATGAAATGTGACACATTGGTCATGGCGTGCCAGAGAAAGGGTAAGGACCTCTATTACGCATGAGGAAGATGTTAGGCACTCTCATGCACTCGACTAATTGGTCTTTCTCAGCTAATTGCTCACTTGTGTGGATTATATTCCACAAGGATAGGATAAATAACACATCAATCGAGTTGCGATCAGTTATAGTCCACAAGGATAGGATATATAACATGTCAACAGAGATGTAATTGGTGACAATTCACAAAGTAGGGTAACGAACTTATCAACCAAGAAGCGATCGATGACTGTTCACAAGGATAGGATAACAAACTTGTCAATCGAGAAGTGGTCGGTTGTAGTTCACAAAGTAGGATAATGAGCATATCAACCAAGAAGTGATTGGTGACAGTCTACTAGGATAGGATAACAAACTTGTCAATCGAGATGCGATCAGTGACAACCCACAAGGCAGGATAACAAGCTAGTCAACCGAGAAGTGGTCGATGACCATCTGCAAGGACAAGATAACAAACATGTAAATCGAGAAGCGGTCGTTGACCATTCATAAAGACAGGATAATGAACTTGTCAATTGAGTAGCGATCGGGGACAGTCTGGAAGGACAAGGTAATGAACCTATCATCCAAGAAGTGGTCGGTGACAGCCCACAAGGCTGGATAACCAACTTATCAACCAAGAAGTGGTCAGTGACAACTCTGAAATCATGATAACAAACATGTCATCGAAGAAGTCGTCGATGGCAGTTCTCAAAGTAGGATAACAAACTTGTCAATCGAGAAGTGGTGATTGATAGTCCGCAAAGACAGGGTAAGGAACTTGTCAACCAAGAATCAGTCAGTGATAGTTCACTTACACAAGATAACGAACTTGTTAACCTAGAAGCAATCAATTACAATCTACAAGGATAAGATAACTAACTTAACAACTAAGAAGCGGTCGGTGACAGTCCACATGGAAAGGATAATAAACTTGTTAACCAAGAAGCAGACGGTGACAATTGGCAAAGCAGGATAATGAACTTCTCAACCTAGAAACGGTTGGTAATAGTTCGCAAGGACAGGATAATAAACTTGTTGTGACCATGCCGGTGGAACCCTACACGGATCTCCTTACGGTGCGTGGAAGCACATGAAGAGTCCCGATACGGTCACGGTGAAGATGGTGAATCCAGAGAAGAATACTAGACTCGGAAACACCAAGAAAAGATAAGAAAGGATACGGAAAGGAGTCGCCACCTAGTCTTTTAACGGAAAGACGAGGAAAACCAAACACAGAGGAAAAACAAAAAGAAAACAAGGTGAAGAAAACATGTATGCTCCGTGCCTAATGGATGAAATGCACAAATCAATGCTAGCCAGAGAAAGGATAAGGATTCTTGTTACACATAAGGAAGGGATTAGGCACCCCTATGCGCCCGAGGAACTCAGTCTTTCTGGGTTTCCTACTTGTCAATGGTCTATTGTGTGTATGCTTGCCTATTTTGAATGCACATGATAAAGATGACGGGAGAACATGCCCAAGTCAAAGAAATGAAGAAGAGAAAAGAAAAAAAATGATAATCTAAGAGACAAATGTAGGCATTGAGAATGTCGCTTTACTGTATGCCTGTGGACGATAAAGAAAATCGTGAAAATCAAGAAACTCTTGGAAAGCATCACACAAATCAACGAAAACTAGAGGAAATCCAAGAAAATCAAATTGAGGAAAATAATCCTCATTCAGGACAATGTCGGCATTGTTACGCCGGTTAATGTAAGCCCTCGGGCAATGAAAAGCCAAATCAAATCAAAATCGCTAAAGGTGGGAAAAAATCCAGGAAACGATGGGAAAACCGAGTTTGAAACAAGTCCGAAGTGTGTGCACAATGTAAGGAAAAAAGCACGAGAAAATATACATGAAAAATAGCAACAAAATGTACAAAATGCATGTGAGAGTAAAAACTGTAAATTCCAAGGGCTTTTGTGCAAAATTTCCAAATTCTGAATGAAAACTAAAATTTTAAGGCTAAATCATCAAAAATACATAGAAAAACACATTTTATGTAATTTTGAAGAAATCTAGGGTCAAATGTGCAAAACTATGAATTTTTGATCAAATTCAAGATTTCTAGGGGTCAAAATGCAATTTTGCCATTAAAACATGTATTTAATGCAATTCTGCAGAAATTTAGGGTTAAATGTGCAAGAAAAAGAGTCCATGTTTAAAAACAGAAAGTTTCAGGAACAGACATGCAAATTCACCTTAGAAAACATGCATTTAGTGAGAAATCAATAAAATTTAGGGGCTAAAATGCAATTCAGGTCACATTTGAGCAAATATTTAAATTCCCAAGGTTTAATTTGCAATTTAGACAGGGAAACATGCATTCAGAACAATTTCAACAAAGCTCAAGATTTTTTATGCAAAATGCTAGATTTAAAATATTAGAAAAGTAAATCAGGGGATTTTTGTCTAACTTTAAAGCCTGGAAAACATTTTTAAGAATTTACAAGGGCTCCTCTGCAATATTTCAAGACAACTATTATTAAAAGGATTTTAAAAAAATATACAGGGACCTAAAAGTAAGAAAAAGGACATATTTATAAGAAAATAAGGACCTAAATGTAGAAAAAAGAAAAGAACAAAAGTTTATTCAAAGGAAACTTATTTTTTAATTTTTTTTAGAAAAAAAGTGATGGCAAACGCGAACGACGGAGCTCCGCTGTCGACAACTACCTAGGATGCCCTTCCGGGGCATCTTGATGCTTAATCAAGCATGAGGTCCTACTAGAAGCTAAAGAAGAAGGAGGGGAGGAGATCCAATGGCTCTGATCCGCGGTTCGAAGGCTGGAGTTGGCCTCCCACCTCCCTTGTCGTCGACGCGACTCTGGCGATAGTGCCGAGGAAGAAGGTGGTTCCAGAGGATTGTGGTGTGGCTATCAGGGCTCTTGGAGGCTTGGAGGCAATGAGTGGAACACTTCCCCTCTTCCAGAAGCAAGAATGGGACACTCCTCCCATCCTCTAGTCCAACCTGTCGTCGATGCAATCCAACTCCGGCTAGCTCGACTGTGGAGGTGATTCAAAGCACGAGGCTTGCCTTTGATGGCTCTGGAATGCTGGGGGCGTGCCGTGGAACATTCTTGGAGGCTTGGAGAGGCATTGCAGGGCTGCAAGCGCGCAGCCCGTCGTCATTACCAATCGTCTTCTCCAGCGACGGCAACGACACACGACTCCGGCGATCTACTCCTGGAGGCTCAGGGAGGCAACGAAATGGCACACTAGGGATCGGAGAAGCAAGAGGGACCTCAGGGAAGGAGGGTCGAGCACCCTGGGGCACGAATCAATCGTTGGATTCGTGCCCCCACCTCTGTAGTCGAAGAACGACTCTGGTGAGGCCTGAAAATACGATTCCAGCCAGGGAAGGGCTCTAGCTTTATTGGAATCGATCGGGGAAGGAAGGGGGAGACCTAGGAAACTATTCTAGAAGGAAATTGAGGTCTGTGGAGGGCATACCTGGACTGGCAGTGACCTTGGCCATTGGAGCTCGCCGAAGGCTGCCAGAGCTCGCTGGAGATGGCAGAAATCTCAGATTTTATCCTCCATGAGCTTCCTCCTTGCTCCTGGATCACACTGGTTGCTGTGGTTGGAAGGAAAAAGCTTAGGGGGCTCTCCTCTCAAATTTTCCAACAAGCCTTTCTTAGTTGCAAATGGGGGTATTTATAGGCTTGCCATGGTGGTTATGGGTTGTTGTGATTAGTTAGAGGCTGTTGGATTAAATGAGAAGTTGTTAAAGTTTGTTAGATTAAGTGGTAAGTTGTTAGAGTTTGTTAGATTAAGTGGGAAGTTCTTAGAGCTTATTTAAGTAGTTAGAAGTTGTTATGTTGGAGTGGGAGTTAGTTAGAGAGTTAATTTGTTACATGAGTTTGTTAGAGTAGTTATGAGGGAATGGAAGTTAGTTAAGTTGTTAGGGTTTGACATTAGGGTTTGGAGTTTGACATATGGTTTAGGGTTTGACTTATGGTTTATGGTTTGACTTAGGATTTGACCTAGGTTTTAGGGTTTAGTTAGGGTTTTTAGAGTTTTTAGGGTTTTTAGGGGTTTTTTAGGGTTTATTTAGCATTTTATGGTTTGTTTGTTTTTTCTAGGTTTTTTAGGGTTCTTTAAGGTTTTTTTGGTTTATTTAGGGTTTTGTTTTGTTTTTTTAAGGTTTTTTTTTGGGTTTTTAGGATTTTTTTAGGGTTTGTTTAGAGTCTTGTTAGGGTTTTTTCCAATTGCAAGCATATGGGGTGTCTACAGATGTCCCTCCCTGAGCGAGGTCAGAGGACAAATGGAATAGAGACTGATGCTCAGGGTTGACAGAGACACCCCACCCCTTCTTACAACGAAAGGAGATCAGGAGGAGGAGATCGTCGCTCGAAGTTGACGAAGATGCCCTGCCCAAAGCTGCAAGAAAGAGTTAGCTATTGGCAACCAACTACCAATTGATGAATGCACCAGAAGTCCTATCCTGTCTCCATGAATGCCACAGTCGAAGCCAAAATCACAGAAGACAATATTAATGATAAATGCTGCCAAGTTGACGACCAATCAGCTCCTAAAGGGCATGACTGTTATCACACTTGTCGAGAAAAGCACCGGACAAGACTCACGGTGCTTGCCGACCAAAAAGTGACTGGTCACGGAAGTCATATGGGTAGTTCAGGCTACCAACCCAAAAGGAGGGAAGGAAAAAGTGAGTTGGGAATCCATTAGGCACCACAAATATTTCCCAGGTAGTTCGGGATACCAGCCCAAAGGAAGGAGGAAAATTGTAACATCTGTGCCTGGATTTTTCCATTTTATATAAACCATGGAATTTCTTGTATTTAGTAGCGTGGTTTATTAATGGTTAATTCAGTTTGAGTTGGTTGGTTGGTTGTGGTTCTTCCCTGTGTTTTGTGCCCTTGGTTTCTCCCTTGTGGTGTGTTTTTGGCTTGTGGGCCTGTTTGTGCTTGGGACCCATGTGTGCCACATGGGCTTGGACTTGGTCTAAGGAAGCCAATGGCAGCCCGTGACCTACCGCATCTTCTTCCCCAATCCCGTGAGACCTAGCGGGGGAGATAGCTACTCGTCCCGTCCCCTCCGTCCAGAGCTGGTGTAGCTGGTGAGCGCCGGTGGGATTTCGGGGTGGCAGGCGTGCTAGAGAGCTTTAAGAGGAGGTGGTGCGGTGGCTGTGTTGGAAGCCACGAGCTGCGAGCGGAGGAGAACCAGAAGGAGGGCAAGAGGGAGTAAGGAGGTTGAGGAAGGGCGCGGCCAGTGGAGGTCGTGTGAGCTGGGGAGATCTTGCACCAAGCCTCGTCGGAGCGCGTCGGGCATGCGGGGAGCTCACCGGAGCCTGGTACGCGTTCCCATCTCCTCTCCTTCTTCGCTTACAGAGTATGCCAAATTAGGGCAAAATCTGAGATAATGCATGAAGAATTATGCTAAATATGTAGAAATGATGAGAATGTGATGCTTGGCATGTTTATGTTGATATCATGCTGATTTATGGGCTTTTGTGCGGTTTTTGTGGATGATTTAGGAAGCATGCTACGGTGTTTCTATTTGAGCTTCATGCCTTGTTGATTTTTGTTTGAACAGCATGCTTAATGGATTTGTGATTTGATTGGGGGGTTTTGAAGTAGACTTGGAGGTCTACACCCCGTGTTTTATTGAGATTTTTAGTGGCATGTTTGATGGGTCCGATCCTTACTCC
>JAMKQA010069794.1:0-14944 GCA_024699735.1 Posidonia australis | reverse complement strand
GTTGGCTGAACCACTATAAATCTATTGTCTTTGCGATTGAATGTGTTTTGTGTTAAATTCTTGAATTGCATAATAAATTCCAAAGACATAATTTAAAACCGAAAAATCTCTATTCACCCCCCTCTAGAGAAGCCTTAGGATCCAATAGGCTTATGTGTGTGAATGTGGACCCATGTGAGGGGTGATTGCATGGTACAATGACCATGAATGAATGTGTAGGTTTAAAGACCACAGGTAATGAATTGATGCATAATGCATGTGATTGGCAAAGAGTTTTATGAATGGAAACTGGTTTTGATAAATGTTTTGAAAAGAGAAATTGCATATGATTTTAAAGAGATTAAAGGAAATGTAGGAACCACAATGAAACCAGGACTTGTCGATGAGGTAGTGAGACCTCTAGAGATGTCGGGGACGTGTCCTTGGTTGTGGTTGCCAAATTTGCGGTCTGGGGTAAGAGCCTCGAGACTGTGGTGGTACTGTAGGACCTAGGGTACGAGAGACCCGGATTACTCTTAGTGCCGGTGCTAGACGGGTCTGGGGTTAGAGTCCCCAGGTGCTCGGGCACCAGGGCGTCCCTAGGACGCACTCCGTGCTTGTACCAGTGAGGGTACATTTTGAGGCTGCGACCAGGGCAGTTGAACTCCAGCGCGGGGTGGTTCACCGCTGCACTGTAGTGTGGGTGTGGTGAGATGGAATCCTCACCAGCTGCTTGTAGCCAGGTCGATCGTCTGTGGTCAGGGTGATGCAACCAGTTTTGGAATGAAAAAGTGTGGATTTGTGTGTGGACTAGTTCGTAGCCCGAATTTGTGATAAGTTGTGTTAATGGTTTTAAATGATGTTTTGGACTAGGAAACTAGATGAAATGATTTACTTCTCCTGTGTTGAATACAAAGATTTATGAATGAGCATGAGATTTTGAAAGAAAAGATAAGAAAGTTTGAAATGCCATTGTTTTCCAAGTTTTTTTAATTGAATATGTGGTTTTGGCAATGGTAGTTTTTTGGCAATGTTTTTCGTGGGTTTTAGCGTTGTTTTTGGGGCGCGTATGGGGTGACATTCCTGTCACTCACGCGTTTTTTCCTTGTCCCCTTTGTTTCAGGTGCTCAGGTGTAGGAGCAATTTAGTCTGGTGCATTTTTTCGAGCTACGTTTGCCGCACACAGGTCTTGGTGATTAGCTTTATTTATTTAATTCTGTTATTTAGATTCTTTTAGCTACTCTTGGGTAGTTCTTGTACTGTTGTGTAGCACTGGGGTGTTACAGAGTGGTATCAGAGTCTAGGTTCACTAAGTGCACCAACTTAGGGTGTCCGGCATTGTGGCTTTAGCTAGACTGTTCGATCTGTAGGGGATCATAACACCTGATTTGTTTTTTGCTTGCTTGTTTGTTGGTTTGTGGTGGCAGCAAGATGCCGCCTAGAGGTCGGGGCAGAGGCAGGACTCCCACAACAAGTCCCGACGAGGAGCAGGACAGTGGTTGGAGAGGTCTTCGACAGGAGTTGAGCCATATGATGCAGGGTTTTGCCCAGACTTTTGGCAAGAATAACACTGATGGGACCAAGGCAGACCCCTGGCTTAAGCTGTTCCGTCGTTTGAGCCCGCCTACTTTTGATGGTAGGGGCAAGCCAGAAGAATGTGAGGCCTGGCTGATAGAGATTGAGAAGGTCTTAGAGGGCTTGGAGTGCCTAACTGAGAAGTGGGTTCGTTTGGCTACCTTTCAGTGTAAGGGAGATGCAGACCAGTCGTGGAGAGCCACCTGTCGTATAAAATTCCTTAACGCTGACCTACTGATGATATCGTGGGAGGAGTTCCGAGAAACCTTCTACGAGAAGTACTTCCCAGTGTATGAACGAGATCGACTGGACAGAGAGTTTAGAAACCTGAAGCAGGGTAGCATGTCTGTAGCCGAATATGAGGCAACCTTCACCAAGTTGGAGCAGTTCTCGCAAGCATTTGACACTGAGCAGCGCAGAGCCAAGAGATTCGTGGAGGGACTGACTCCAACACTCAGATCGAGGGTCTTAGGCTACGAGTACCCTACTTTGGCTAGAGCAGTGGAGTTGGCGGCCCGTTATGAGGAGGACCGCAGATTGTTCCTGGAAGATCACCCCAAGGGTAAGGGGAAGGTGTCTGCTCCACGATCTTTCACTTTTGGGAGGTAGAGCTCAAGCAGTTCTGGGAGCTCTGGGAGGAAGAGGAAGGAGCGGGCCGAGTCTGTTGCTGGGGGAGGAGCTAGATTCAGTCAGGCTAGTTCAAGCAGTGGCCCAGCAAAGAAGAAAGCTTGTTATATCTGTGGGCGCCCGGGGCATGTGGCAACGCAATGTTACCATCGACAATGGAATTCTAAGAAGATGGTCTGCTACAACTGTGGGAAGTCTGGGCACTTTCAGTGAAACTGTCCTAAACCGGCAAAGTCAGCTGGGGACACGCCCCGTCAGCTAACTAAAGGGCGAGTGTTCTCTATATCTCCTCCGGATGCTGGTCCATCAGGGTATGTTGTAGAAGGTAAGGATTAAAGATATGTTGTATTGTATCCTTTCCCTTTATGTACTACTATATCTAGTACTCTTCCTATGTGTGACTATTGTTTTTGTTCTGATGTTGTATTGTGTTGTTGTTAATGGATATTTGGTGTTATCTAGGTTCCTTTCTTGTGGCTGACTATTTTGGCTAGAGTTCTGTTTGACTTGGGGAGTTCCTTTTCTTTTATCTCTGAGTCTTTCGCTTCAAAGGTTGGAGACCGACTAGTCAAATTGGCCTTCCATCTGGATGTGGTGACCCCTTTGGGGGAGCACAACTTGGTATGGAAATATTTGCGGTCAGTCAGTGTGAAGTTAGGGGACCGAGATTTTGGAGCCAGTCTGATTGTGATGGATATGTAGGGGTATGACATCGTCTTTGGGATGGACTGGTTGGCACAGCATTCAACTATTATTGACCGTGCCAAGAGGAGAGTCTTGGTTGAGTGTTTAGACCAGGGTTGGTGTGTGGTGCAAGGAACCAGGCTAGGAAAACAGAAGAAGATAATCTCTGCAATGAAAGCTTACCGCCATTTATCTAAGGGATGTGTGGGATATCTGGTGGGTGTGACAGTGTCTTCTTCTTCAGTTCTGAGGGTGCAGGATATAGCCGTGGTTCAGGAGTATCTTGATGTGTTTCCTGTGGACTTGCCTGGGATACCGCTGCATCGGGAAGTTGAGTTCCAGATCGACCTGGTGTCAGGATCTAGCTCCATATCTAAGGCTCTTACCGGATGGTGCCAGCGGAGTTGAGAGAGTTTAAGAATCAGCTTCAGGAGTTGCTGGACAAAGGATTTATCAGGCCAAGTGTGTCACCTTAGGGTGCACCAGTGCTGTTTGTAAAGAAGAAGGATGGTTCACTCCGCCTCTGTATTGATTACAGGATGCTGAACCCGATTACAGTCAAGAATAAATATCCTTTGCTCAGGATTGATGATTTGTTTGATCAGCTTCAGGGAGCTTCAGTATTCTCGAAGATTGACTTGAGATCAAGGTATCACCAGCTGCGGATCCGGGAAATTGATGTGCAGAAGACAACTTTTCGTACTTGGTATGGCCACTATGAATTTTTGGTTATGTCGTTTGGATTGACGAATGCACCAGCTGCCTTCATGGATTTAATGAATAGGGTATTCAGACCCTATCTGGACCAATTTGTTGTGGTATTTGTTGATGATGTGTTGGTATATTCCCCTGATGTGCAGACTCACCAGATACACTTGAGAATGGTGTTAGAGACATTGAGGCAACACCAGCTGTATGCGAAATTTTCTAAGTGTGAGTTTTGATTGAAAGAGGTCACATTCCTTGGCCATATCATTTCAGGTGAGGGAATTAAGGTGGATCCAACCAAGGTTGAGGCAGTTAGTAGTTGGGCCAGACCCAAGACTGTGACTGAGATCAGAAGCTTTTTGGGCTGTACTAGGTGACATTCCTGTTACTCACGCGTGTTTTTCTTGTCCCCTTTGTTTTAGGTGCTCAGGTGTAGGAGCAGTCTAGTCTGGTGTATCTTTTCGAGTCACGTTTGCCACACACAGGTCTGGGTGATTAGCTTTATTTATTTAATTCTGTTATTTAGATTCTTTTAGCTACTCTTAGGTAGTTCTTGTACTGTTAAGTAGCACTGGAGTGTTACATCGATAGCACTGTGGCCCACTTGAATTGCACACTGAAGGAGATGCAAAGCATTATCGAGTTTTACAACAGTTCTATGTATAATTTAGTTCTACTTGCACAATGCATTAGTGATGGGTACAAAACGTACAGGTAATTGAGAGTCTGAGACAGCTCTATGTAGCCAGAAAGTACAAATATAGACTCCAATCATTAGTCATCATGTCATGCTGTATAGAATTTTTCTTTAGTTATCCAGGTAAACAAGCTCATATGATTCTTATATTGTCCAGCAAGTAGGTTTCACTCTCTAATTACTTTTTCATAGTTAGATTTTAATTAGTTCTATTTCTTTAGATCCATCGATTTGTCAATTACTGACTTAGTTAGGGCCTCTAACCTATATTATTCAGAGGAATAAAAAATGATACATATTTAGGTTTCAGTTTTCTATATTATAAGTTTACAGCAAACATATGACCATCAGACATTGCATGTTTGAGCATTGTCTACTAGTGTTTGTTGCAATATGACACTCATCTCCAAACATGATACATTTATAGTTAGTGTGAGATGGCGCAATTTTGCCTTTGTATTTATATTTTCAGTTTTATTTTTATGCCCATTTATCTACCTTGGTTATCTTGTGATTGGCTGTGTTTTTTGCTAATTTGGGTGGAAAGACTAGGAAATTGAAATATTAGCTTGTCTCAGAGTTTCATCTATCATTTGAATATATTTATAAATATCATCACTATATCTTCTTTGGAGGAAGAACTAAAAGGAAGAAATTTAGTTTCTTTTATTACGAGGCAACTTCATTTTTATTGGTTTTAGATATCTGACCTCAAAGATTTCTTTATGAATTCTTGGGATATTAAACTAACTTACATGGATTTGAAAAAGTGAAACATAACTTCATTTCAAATTCTGTTGTTTTAAAATTATAGGGTTTCAATAAAGTTACATAAACTTGCCTCTTAACGGAAAAACCTAGTTATTTACATTTCAGTAATGTTGGTTCCCTAGCTAGAAGCATTTTCTTTTCTAGAATCTATTGGATCTTTATCTCTAAATCATTTCTTTTGATAAGCTTGTTCATTTGTCACATAAATGAGCAGATGAACTATATAACAGAATGGCTCTATTGGTTATTCAATGTTGGTCTTAATTACCAATATTTTTTTTAATATTACTTTCTGAAATATCGATGTGACTCTCTCCTCCAATTGCTACTTATCTTTCAAGAAAGGAAACAAGTTGATGGGTACTTAAACATTATTTCAAATATAACATTGAATCATTCTGCAGTTCTGAAGACCATCTACCAAATGGTTTCTATGATGCTGGACGTGATCGTCCTTTTAGACCTTTGGAAAATTACCTAGAGGACTCATGTTTGGATTCTTGTGAAGTTATTATGTTGGACAGGTTAGTATTTTTTTTTGTTGGGAAACTCCATAGTGAAATTTTAATTTTGAAAAGCAAGATTAATTGTTCAGTTTAATTGTTGTATAGGTATTATGTATGGTTTGAATTTAGCTTAGATATACATTGGCAAAACTTATGTACCATAATATCTCCTTCTAAGGGAAAAGAGATCATAAGGGAATTCTTCTTCTCTCAATTAGTTCCCATTTACCATCATCATCTATTTTAATTCAATACAATTGCCAAACTGAGCATTGTGCCTTTTTCCCTATCAAACTAATTGAGAGGAGTGTCGTTGACAGCTAGGTGTTTGAAGGGATGCTGAAGGATGAGAGGTGCTTGGAGGTGAGTAGCAAGAGGGTGGTGGAGATGGTAGAGGAGTTTGAGAGGAGGATGATGGGGGTTGGGGGTGGGGAAAGGTCAGAATTTTTGGTGGAGAATGGGGATTTGGGATTTAAAAGGTTGACGATTAAGGAGAAGAGTGATGTGGGGAATGGCGTGGTGTCGTTGGAGGAGTAGATTGGCCCGTCCAATGCGATTGAAGGGTATGGCCCGAAGCAAGATAAAAACCAAGGTATTATTTCTAATATGAATGATTATGGGCAAAAATTAGTTATTTCTATTATGTATTTTGTGAAATGAATTGGTCGTTTTTTATGGAGAATTTCTTTGTTGTGGATTATTTTTGAACTAGAATCTATTGCATTATAATATGTAGGATTAAAACCTAAAGCAAGACCCAAGTCAGAACCAAAGTCCTGAGTGCATTAGGATGATTTTGAAACTACTTAGAAAAAAATGGAGTTCATGAGCGATATTTTTATTACTGACCCATTTGATGTAGCTAACAAGGAAGCATCTTCATCTAACGGTGCAAATCATGCATAGACTAAAGCCATAACTGCCACTAAAAAAGAAACAGTAATTGAACAACGATCTACTGTTGTGGACAACCAGCCAACATACAATGATACCATGAGTTCTCTATCACAAAAGCTGAATGATATGGATGTCTCTAATAGTAAGGCAAAGCTGAAGAAACAAACTTTGAAATTGTCCTTGAAGCAAAAAGGAGCAAAAGGTCGACAATATAGTGTTAAATGGGCCAATGAGGAAGAAGAGAAGTCTTTAGTAACCAAAAAAGTTGATCTTGGAGATAGTAGGAGGTCACAAATGTCAAATGAGATAGATGACATGACTTCTGAGCATCTTGCATCAACAGAGGCTTGTGTAGCTGCACTTCTACAAGCCTCAGAGGCTGTCACCTTAGGTGAAACTAAAGTGGAAGATGCAGGTAAGTCATGTTAGTCGATGTTTTATTTTTGATGGGATGACCATAACATAACTTCTAGTTCTGTTGGTTTCTGTCTCGCAAGTTGTTAGAAGTCTTGACCAATCGTTGCACTTGATATATTACAATTTCTAACATGTTTGATGTGCTGTAGGACTGTTGAAAAGTGGCCAAAGAAACCTGTGCTTTTAGATACTGACATGTTCGATGTCGAGGATTCTTGCATGATACACCACCAGTTTGGATCATCTGTGTTATGTTAATTTGGATTTCTTAACTTTTTTTATTCACATCTCCATTGACATCTTAGAGTTACCAAATTGAATTTTGGATTGGAGATAAGGCTTGTTTGGCTTGTTCATAAATATATATTGGTTTTATGCAAATATCAGTGGCAAGGTTTAATTGAAATATTAATTCTGTTGTATGACCTTGATCATGATTTTTGTATTAACTAATGTCTTTTTATATTATAAAGGAGTTGATCAAAGACATGTTGAGAGAAGCAATATTTGATATTCTCAAGAACTGTTTTGAGAATTATGCTTTGTCTATAGGTTGGAAATCTTCGTCACCTCAAAGATCAAATATTGTAAGTATATCTAGCTACTTTGCCTTTTCATGTTATTTATATTCTAAGATTTTTTGTGAATTGTATTATTTTTTGTAAGCTACCACAAGTATTAACGTTAATAATGATAATGATACAAAGTCAAATTCTACAAGTCATGCAAACGACAATGTTTGAATTAGATATTTCATTCAATCAAACTTGGACCTTTATTCACTTTTTTAGATAGTTTAAGTTTGTGTTATATTTTCTTTTGAAAATAGTCATGTAACTGATACCGTAATATAAAAATATGATGTGCTAGATTATGGAATTAATATAATTTATTTTTGGTGAATTTGAAGTTTAATATTAAATTAATATATGATCTATAATTTGTTTTATATATTATAATATAGGTGATGAAAAGAAAATAAATTATATTACATGCTAAAATTGTATCAAAACTTCTACCACAAGTTTAGTCACAACATTATTACATGTTATAGTGGTGACTAAATTAGCCACAGAATAGCTATGGAAATTACAGTGGCTAAATTAGCCACGAAATAGCTATGGGAAAATATTGTAGTTAAATTAGCCATGACATGGCCACAGATTTTAATATAACAAGAATATCATTGTTGCCACGGTTTAGCCACGGATGAAGACCATAGCTAAATTAGCCATAATCAGCCTAAGCGATGGCTAAAATTTAGATACAGGACTTTTAACTATGGACTCTGCCATAGTCAAAAGCCGTAGCCACGGCTTTTTTAGTTTTAGCTATGGAATTTGGCCATAGCTAAAGTCTAGTTTTCTTGTAGTGGGTCATTGAGCTTTTTCATACATCAAGCATGGGTAAAAATAATTAAATAAAATCCTACAAACATCGTGCATAAGAAGGAGATATATCATTATAAGTGTAAGCATAATCACAAACCATAAGACATAAATATCATCATGAGCATATATTTTTAGTCTTGTTAAACTCTCATCTCCTTCAAGACGAGAGGAAAAAAAACTTGAGGGTGAGACAGAGGCTAGCATTAATTTACAATTCATTTATGATTTAAAAAGACAATTAAGTACTATAAGCATAATATAACAAAATAAATTATTGCAATCAAGTTCAATCACAAACATAATCTATAAGTTTTTTTTATGGTTCATTTATGCATATATTGAAAGCCTGTAATGAACCTAATGTTTAATCAAGACATAATATTAATCAAATGAGCAAAAGCCATGGATATAAACAATATAAATAAATTAACTTGACGTTTAAAATCAATAAAAGAAACTTGACATCCTTAAATAGTTAAGGTACATGGCTCCAACTAACTACAAGCAATTTTGTAGACCTAATTCTATGTTAAAACAAAAACATATAACTTCAATAAAATATGAGTTAGTAAATATTTAATGCAGCCTCCCAATGGCGAGGTCATTTTTGAAGGGCAAACCATGCATTTTTTGGGATCTTCATGCTTCCAGGTTGGAACCACGACTAAGAAGTCCTAAGCCTCTGTTTGGATCCTAGATAAAACCAGGAATAAAGGTAGAATAGGAATAACTATTCCGTTACATTAAAAAGTGGAATAAAAGCGGAATAGTAATACCTACTCTGATCTACTTATTTCAGAATAGCTATTTCGTAGGAAGGGTAGAATAAAGTTATTTCGCTAAGTTATTCTAATACATGTATATATACGGTGTGTTTTTTTTTTAAAATAATACATATATAATATGATGTGTATATATTTTAAACTAGATATATATTTTAATAATCAAGTTGATTATTATTAATTTACATATTTTCCACTTATTCTAATACTTTTTCCACTTTTCATCCAAATCAGAATATTTCTCTATACACACTTATTCACTTTTGAAAGAAAATCACTTCCAAATAGAATATCAATATAATCAAAATAACAATACCACTTTTCACTTATTCTACATCCAAAGAGGGGCTAAAGATTTGGACTTTAGTAGGCTGAAAAAAGACATATTAGGAACACCATTATTACGCACGTATAACCAATTCTATTCTTCTTCACATGATGAGTTTCCACACAAAGCAACTTATCAAGAATTTTTTTTTAGTTTGTAAACTTGGAAACAACATTAACCAAATATTTACTTTGAATTTTCAAAGATGTTATGTCTTGAAACATCAATTTTACATTTCATAACATTCAATTCACTTTTCAAAACATTATTTTCTATTTCAAGCATTTTGTTCTTACTCGTCAAATCATCATTTTCATTTAAAATCTTATCTTTTTCAAAAGATAAATCAAAAGTATTTTTATTTAAACTATTGCATTTAGCATTTAAAGATTTATATTTCAAGTAAAGTTTATTAAGTACATGAAAAAGTTTTTCCATAGAGAAATCTCAATAATATTTGAACATAATACCTCATTCTCTTGTGTCATAAAACACAGATGTACTACTTTACCGTTTGACGAGATTTCTTCATTTGATGAGAAATCGCTTTCATCAAAAGTGGTTTGAAGAATCTTTTTCTTCTTGTTAAAGTATCTTCTTTTCTTATTTGATTTCCTTGACCATTTCTTTTGAGATTTCCCTTTTTATGAATTCCTTGAAGCTTCTTAATAGAAGTTTCATGTCTTCAATTTCCTCATCTTCAAACTCTTCTAATTTTATTAAAGATATATAATGCTTTTATTCTTTGGGAGTATCATTTTGCTTCCGATTTTCTTCTCTTCATTTGAACCTCATAGCAAATGAGGTTTCCTAAAAGCTCTTCAAGACCATAAGTAAAAAGATCTTCAGCTTTATTTATTGAGGTGATTTTCTTTTCTCATTTTAAAGTAAGTGATCTAAGAATTTTTCTCAATAAATCTTCTCGAGAATAAACCTTGTTAAAAGATTTTAAAATGTTGGTAATATCATTTAATTTAGTATACATATCATCAATAAGATTCAAGAGATTGCATTTTAAACAATTCATATCTGTGAATTAACATGTTAATTTTGGTTTACTTTACTTGACTTGTATCTTCATAAATAACTTCAAGTACGTGCCAAATAACATGTGTGGTTTCACAAATGGAAATATGATTAGATTCATTTTTATCCATAACACAAATTAAAGTATTAATAACATTAACGTCATTTGAAGCACTCTTTTTTTCATTATGATTCCAATCCTTATAATCTTTCTTAGACAAATTGTAACCATTAAACACAATATGCGATTAAGCCATAATCAATAGATTTAAGAAATACGATCATTCTATAATTCCAATAAGTACAATTACTACCATAAAAAATGGAGGTTTAAAAATAGATTGTCTCTCAATTATGCTTGATGATATCATTTCTAAATGATACTAAAGTCAAATGTTAGATAACCTTACTTTGATATCAATTATAAAGATATTAAGGAACCTCTAGGAGGAGGATAAATTTAGGATAAACAATAAAAAAAATATTCAAAAATAATTAACGCTTATAGCTTAGGCAACTAAAAAGTTATTTAATTAGTGTTTGCAAGTAGAAACGATAATTTAAGGTAAAGTAAAAGCGTGTAAAGAAAGAACTATGAGAATTTGAGAATAAAGACGACTTATAGTAGTTCAACCTCTTCAACCTATTCTACTTATTGAGAACTCTTTAAAAATTTCCTTAAACAATCAATTACCTAAGACATTCGCAAAAATAGTGTATTTCTTTCTCATAATTCAAGGAGAGATAAGCATCAAATATTAATAATCATAACTCTTTTTAATCTCCTAGAATCGCTTACATGATTGAAAGGGAAAGCTTTTTGCACTTAGAAAATGAGATTTCTCTCGTAGCCTTTGTAGATAAAGAAAATATGAACTTGGAAGTTCTTGAATGATGTTTCAACCTTGGATATTGGTAGAGATAGTTTTTCTTAAGTGAAGATGATGTTTTATAGGTGTAGAAATTAAAGGAAAATACTCTCCAACGAATTTTTGTGATATGTGCAGCTATAATGTAAAGCACACATCATTTCTATTAGTTAGTGGTTCGATCAATCAGAGTCAGTTCTGAAGACCAAATTGCTTTGCAATTTGTCTACCACCTAGAGAAAATTCAATAAATCGAAATATCTCGATAGAACATTTTGTATTAAAATATTTGCATTCACTATTTCCATGATTTTAAAACTTTTTATGAATTTTCTCTAACTACTTGCTCATGGACCTAATGCTTCTAACCTAGGATATTCTAGGGTTCATTATGTCATTCTTACATTATTCTTAGCCCCTATTTGGATCAAGATTAGGAATTACTATTTCGTTTGGTTGTATAAAAATTATAATAAAATTTAAATAGTAATTATTATTTGTTTATTTCAGAATAGTTATTCCAAAAAAGGAGTGAAATAAAATTATTCTGCTAAGTTATTTTGATACATGCATATATATGAAATGTTTGTTTTTTGTATAAAAATAATACATATTTAATAGAATGTATGCATTTTTGAAATTAGATATATATTTTGCTAATTAAGTTGTTTACTATTAATCTACATGTTTTTCACTTATTTTAATATTTATTCTAATACTTATTCTACATTTCAATCAAACTAGAATTTTTCTTTGTACATACTTATCCATTTTTAAAAGAAAATCATTTCCAAATAAATTACAATACTATAAAAATACTAATACCACTTTCAACTTATTATTACTTTTTTTATTCGACATCGAAAGAGAAGCTTAAGGATTTTACAGGTAATATATATTACAACTCAAACAAGATGTAAAAATTATATATTTAGAGTTGAATTGCAAATCTTCATGTCTTAATTCATTGAAGCTCTATGAATTATTTCGCCTCATTCTTTTTTCATTGTCTATTATAATTCTTTCTTAACTTATTAAGAATAGTTAGCATACAAATATATTTTGTTATCATTAAAATCAAGATTAAACTCATTAAGCCAACAAGACCACTAAGTAGTGTAGGATCATAGAGGTGGCTAATATGAGCCCTAGACGTAGTTCCCACCAACTCATATTGGTGTAACACTTAGCCTCACATAGGTGTATACTGGAATGAAAATAGATAGGAATAGAATGAACTCTAGATTGGAATGAAATAGTTTCGTTCTATTTCTATGTTTGGTATGTAATTAAAATACAATGTTGAATTGACATACAATTCCTTACGACTGTTTGGTATATAAGAATCGAATCGAAATGAAAATATAAAATCTATATATTAACAAAAATATCATATCAACTTAAAAAAATGTTTTTTAAAAGAATTTTTCTTAAGGGGACTGCAGACAAAGACAATGGCCAGAGGAGGAAGGGAAGTTGCGTATAAGTAGAGCTATTGCGATGAAAATGAGAAGATGGGTTTTAGATGCGAAAGTGTCAGTTTTTTTGGTAAATTATAGTCGACTCCTTTCAACTATTTTTGTTTTTCAATTTAGTATCATAAACTTTTTTCGTTATAACTTATCCTCTTAACTACATCTATTAAACAACAAAATCCCATTCGTTTAGTTTGAAAGGTTACATTATTTTCTTTGGACAAATTTATCCTTTTCTCATATACTTCCATTCACCCTCTCAACTATTCAAATTTTAACTTAGTATCTTAAACCTTTTCCATTATAACTTATCTCCCTCAACTACCTCTGTTAAACAATAAGACCCTTTCGTCAAGTTTGAAGGGATACGTGACATTTACAATATTTCTTTCGAACAAATTTGCACTTCTTTTCCATCTTCTTCTTTTCTAGCTTCTTCTATTCTTTCTACGTTATAAACCTTAAACCCAACTTTATCACTAAAATTTTCTCCTTTTACCTTCTTTCTCAAACCTTTTTTTTTACTATTTTCTTGATAAAATGATGATCACAAACTTCATCAACACCACAAGAAAATTTCAAGCTTCTTTCCTATCATTATCAAATATATCTAAACTAAAGGTCACAATTCGCTTAGAAAGAGTGTTGATGACTAAGATTTGTGTCAAGTGGGGTGTCACTGAGGAAGAAAAGATTCTGTAAGAGTAACATTCGGATCAAGTTTTGTACAATTGAGAAGGACATTATTTGTAATTGAGGATAAAATGATCACATAAAGCGAAAATTTAATGACATTTATCTAAAAAAGTGGTCTATTGTAATTTACCATAATTGAAGGGGACAAGTTATAACAGAAAAAAATTAAGATACCAAGTTGCAAAACTCGAATAATTGAGGAAGTTAAACTGTAATTTAACCATTGAAGAAGGCTTGTTGTTACAAAAAAACTTAGGATACCAAGTAGAAAAATGCGAATAGTTAAGGGAAGTAAACTGTAATTTAACCATAGAATGGTAAATTATAGAGGTTAAAACAATCAAACCATGCAAAAATTTAACGTCGTTTGCCTAAAAAGGGAGTTTGTTGTAATTTACCATAATTGAAGGGAAGAAGTTGTAACGAAAAAAAAGTTTAGCGTACCAAACAAAAAACGTAAATAGTTGTCAGATAAACGATAATTTAACATTAGAATGGTAAATTACAGAGAATAAAATATTCAAATTATGCAAAAAATTTACGCCATTTACCTAAAAAGGGGTTTATTATAATTTACCATAGTTGAAGGAAGAAAGTTGTAATGAAAAAAAGTTTAGAGTATTAAGCTGAAAAATGCGAATAGTTAAGAGGGATAAACTGTTTTTTTTAATTCCTAATGGAATGGAAATCAAATTTCTTACATATAAACAAAGAATTAAATTCTCAAAGAGAGTGGAAATTTCATTCCCAAGGAAATGACCATTTTGAACATATTTTCGTACCAAATGTAGAAATACCATTCCATTCCTAAAATTTGATTTGATTTCAATCTATTTCATCCTCTATTTCAATGTACCAAATGCTATATTAGCTCCTACACTTCTTGCTAGTTTTCCTGCTTTGATTACAACTTGAAACATTCTGAGCCTAGGTCTGGTGGCTTGGCCTTGTTTTTGATGAGTCCATGACAATTCTATCCAGAAACAACTTGCGTGTGACCCACCAACATGGGTTCAAAGATTTAAGTTGTAAGTTCTAAAATAGTAGCTCACTTTCTTATATATCACCTTGAATCTTTAAATTAGTAGATATAAGATTAAATATGTTGAACCAATTCATGCACCTCAAGCAAGTTTGGAGGCAATATATTCTCTTCTACTTAACCTCTTGACATCCTCATCAAAAATCACCCTAGGACCGCTTGACAATGTAGGACCTAAACGTAGTCCATACAAATACTAGAGGTGTCTCCCACTAACTCACATCGATATAGTACCTAGTCATGTATAGCACTTACTTCTACACCATTCGTTGGTTTTTAGATTCTGATACCATCCTATTACATTTGGAGCTCAAGCCTAGTGGCTTTGTCTATATAACGAGTTTATGACGTGTCACGTCCCAAAATTTCCATAATAATTTAAACAAATTAAATTACGGGAAAACTAAAGCTAAACAGTAAAATATCTAACCACCAGGAACCTGTGTGTGCGGCTAGCAGACTCCAGACTATATG
>JAMKQA010069793.1:0-21633 GCA_024699735.1 Posidonia australis | reverse complement strand
GCCATGCACGACACCACTCCCCTCCTTTTCCCCCACGTATTTCCTTCTTACTGAGCACACTTCCACCCTTCCGTCCTCTCCACTCTACCGCCCCTCCCTCCCTCTCTCTCTCCCTCCACCCACCCTCTATCCCCCACTCTCACTCTCCCTCCCCCAAATCCTCCCATCTTCCCCTCTATTTGGTGTACCCAAGAGCAAACGAGGGCGTGCAGTGACCCACGATGGTGCGGTTGAGCTCCAGAGGCCATAGGCTCACCGATGACGGTAGTGTTTGGCCGACATCAGAGTTTGGATCACTGAAGGTCATATTAAGGTACGCACTCACCTCTACCATAAAAATGATAGAAACCATAGAAATGCATGGAATTCAGGTTAAATTTATACTTCTTAATTTTTATGTGATTTTTTGGTGAATTAATGTGGCAATTATGGCATTAAATGTGGTTAATTTGGTTTTGAGCTTTTCTACGCTCCCTAGCTTTGTGATTTTATTCCAGAAGCTATGCTTAATGGATTCACATGTTTCTTGTGTGGTTGTGCAATAGACTCAACGGTCTACGACATATGTTTTACGTGGATTTTGTTGTGCTTGTTTGGCAGGTCCGCTCCTCACTCCCATTTAGGAGAAAAGTCGGACAGAGGTTTGGAATCGTTTTCTGCTTTCGCAGAAAATGACATACTAAACCATTTCAATATGTCGTTTTTCTATCAATCTTGATCATCCTGGCCTTGATTCGGTCAACCGAATCCATTCAATCTGCCGTTCCAAGCCTTGAGTGTTGACTGTATGTCCAATTCGGCCAACTGATTCTTTTCGATCAACCAAATCAGGGATTTTTGAACACCTGATTTGAATTTTGGTCGACCGTTCTAGTGTCCTGAGCCCAATTCGGTTTGCCGTTTCAAAACGACGTGCCAAATCAAGTCCAAGTTGGTTTTGTAAAATGGTTTTCTAAAGATTTTCCGAATTTGTTTGTTTTGCCCATTTAAGATGGAATTGTAAACCATCAGTGGTGGTATTGTAAGACACCTGATGTGCCAATTTTGTAGAGATTTTGGAAGTATTTTTCAAAGATATAAAATAATTTTGAAAATAGATTTCAAAAGAATATGTTGGCCTATTTTAAAAATGGTTTTCTTGATTTTCTGTATGTGGCCTAAAATATTGTAGGGTTGTGCTATCCGGACCAAGGAGTGTGACGACGCTCTCAGGTGATCGAACACATTACCCAAGTTGAGGCTAGGGACCAACAGACTATAGGCAAGCGTTCGTCGAGTCTTGAAGGTATAACACTCCTTGACTGTCATTCACGATGCTGAATTTACAATCCACGAGTTGAAGTGTTTGTGACATGACAGAGAAGTATAAGACTTGCTGTCATCGAGAGCACTAAAGTTCAGAGGTCATTGGGTGTAGAGGTATAAAACTCCCTTTTGAGCATCGTGTAGAGGACGTTATAAGGAGACGTACCCTGTGATGACCAGAACCGATGGAACACATGTCTCATTGCTAGTAGTGTCCTCAGAGACAGGACTACCTTCCTAGGATAGGTTGGCTTTAAGAGGGTTCCCAAGTAGGAGAATCGACAATGACTGGCTCCTACATAGGGTAGCATACCGTAACAATACAGTACACTTCAGTAGCTACTTATAGCTAGAGTTGGTTGCCTGACGTCAAGCTTCTCGACTCACTATATGTGCTTTTGGCCTTGAGAGCCTTGCTTGTGGTTTTAAACTAGTAAAACCTCCACTTGTTGTTTTGAACGAGTAAGGGTCGTGTTTTGAGGTTTTGGCCTATTAGGCCTATGTTCGAAGATTTTGGTAGATTCAGGAAAAATGATTGTGAAATGTTTTAAAAGAAAAATATTTATAATTTTGTCTTCTACCGTTTTGTAGGGTGAAAGTTAAGTGACTTTTGTCACTCACGTTGTTTTTCATGATTTTTAGGTTACAAATGCAGGCAAATGTGTGTTGACATTTAGTGCACATAATCTGAAGTCTCGTAGCTGCACACACAGGTTCCTAGTTGTTAGATATTACTGTTTAACTTTTAATTTCCTGTAATTTAATTTGTTTAAATTATTATGAGAAATTGAGAGCGTTACATACCCACATCAATTCCATTCGAGTTATTATTTCAATTGCAAATATAAAGTCTTGGCCAATTTTCCAACTGGATATTTAAGAATGTCTTTTTGTAAGAAGATTTACTTTAGACTGTGTTTATGAGAATGGTAACGCATTTAAACTGAGGAAAGTTATTTATAGATTTAAATAGAGTCTCCATGTGTGGTTTAAAAAATTCAACTAAATAATGACATCAGTAGGCTTTACCAAGAGTCATGCAGATCACTCTTTATTTACTAGAGAGTGGGATTCAAACAGTGTGATTCTAATGATTTGTGTGGATGATAACCTAATGATTGGAAATGATTCTATAGGTGTAGAAGAGACAAAGGGAACATTTAAAGAAGTGTTTTATAACAAATGATCTTGATCAACTGTAATATTTTCTTGGTATTGAGGCTAACTCATGGCAAACAAGGAGTGGTCCTATCAAAAAGAAAGTGTGATGGATTTGTTGTAATAAACTAGAATGTGTCTGACCAGCTACTGTTACTATTGTTGTTATGGTTACATGATGTAGAGGATGTTGATAAAAGAGATACAAACGTCTAATTGAAAAATTGATTTATCTCATAGTCAATAAGCTAAATATTATCTATATTAATGTGGTCAATCGATTTATGGAAAATCCCAAAGCATGTTATTGGGGAGTAGTGCGTTGCATTCTTCGCATTCTTCAATTTATGTTGACTATGCTATTGATTCTAACTCTAATTGATATTTCATTATTGACTACTATACTATGCTTTGCTTCAAAATGTTGTGTCATGATCTAATGCTGACGCTGAATATAAGATTACGATGCATACTGTTGGAAAACTAATGTGATTGCAAATCTTTCTTCAAGATATCAGTGCTCCATGTAATGAACCTATGACTATTGTTGAAATAGTCTCACATTGGAAAAATGAAAATTAAATTTATAATTATATATAGATAGATTCTTCTACTATAGCCAATTGATTTTGTATTAGATGTCCATATTTCAATATGATATCTAAGCAACGGGCAAAGCCTATGTCGACCTTTGGTCTAACAAATGCATCCCCTCTAGAAGTTTGGGTTTTGGTGCAATATTAGTCCTAGAATTATTACGGCTATCGAAGTAGCAAGATACCATCAAACAAACTATAACTAATTTAATGAGCTATTCATAGTTTCACGATCTGAATTAGTTCATACTTGCACATACATGGCTTAATCAAACAACTATCAAGATAGCAGGTAACCCAATGTTTTATGAACACATAAAGCACATTGTTCATGAGGCAGTGAAGAATGGAAAAATCTGCACACCATTTACACAAAGTGAATATCAAACTACAGATATTTTCACTAAGGTTGTAGGACCCCAATGTTTTTGAGTCTTATATAGCAAGCTAAGCATGACATATATATATGCTTCAACTTGAAGAAAAGTGTTAAGTTAATTATTTTATTAGTTAGTAGTTAAATGATTAATGAATCTTATGGATTCATATACTCTATCATTTGATTGAGCAATTAGGTTATTTTTCTCCACAAAAACCAAAAATATTTAATTTCACATCAATGCCAAATGAACCATAAAAAGAGGGGAAAGAATTGTTTATTTTACTCTTAAAAGCATGAATCCTCCATCTGAAGGTTGAAGAACATAGAAGCACTGGAAGAGTGCATCCTTCATGGTTTCAGTGTTATAACTTGAGGAGCATATGAAGCCCTGGTCCAGAAGGGAGAGTGTAGCTCGCACCCCATGAAAAACTGCAACAAGCAAACAGATATTTATACACACACACCACAAGCCATCATCTAAGACTAAACATATGACTGGGGAGACCAACTCACTTTGACTGTTTGTCTCTGAATCACCATGTTCATCTGAAACTGTCCCAATCTCATTAAAAGTCGAGGGAGTCACAACACAAGGTGTCCCTAATATCAGACCTACAATTGTTGAGGAGGGGTCACAATTGATATTGAAAATTGACAGACAATTTATAAGAATGAACAATATAATGGCAGGTCAAGTAAATTTATGGTGCAGAGACACTGAGCATTACATACATTCATCCCCTTCTACCACCAAAACTAAATACAGTATATTTTACAAGTTACTGCACGAAAAATTTAGATTTATTTGAGAGAAAAACACCAGCACATATAGAAATGATAATATATCATAAAGATGCAAAAGCAATAACAAAAAAAGACAAGAATAAACTACAGCCTAGACCCATGTACAATTTGGTAAGAAAACAAATTTTCTCAAATGGAAATATTCAAATGTCGAATTGTTGTACTTGTTCTTGATCAGAAATTGCACTTTGATTCACTTATGATAGCAATCACATATTCTATACTTGTTCCTTGTTCAGAAACTGAGCTTTTTTTATTCATGCATGATATCAATGACTGAATTCCAATGACTGTAATACCATTCATATTGAAAACTAGTCTTCTTGGACAAGTACGCCAGTTCCAATTATATGATACACATATTGTTGGAGAACCAAAACCACTCTCAAATATAGAAACTACTAGTGTCAGATGCTTTTCAAGGGTAATTCAATTGGCTAAAGATTTTTATCAAATTTTATAGCTATTCCCTTGTTAGTCACTTCCTTAAGTGTGTCATAAAATATTCAGGCTCAGCTCCTCAAGAGCTCCCAAAAAATTAGTGTCAAATGCTTTTCAAGGCTAGTTTGGATATTAATCAAATGTCATAGCTTTGTCATTGTCAGTAGCTTCCCTAAGTGTGCCATAGAAAGTTCCTAAATAGGTAAGGTTTGAGCCTACCCTGACCCCAGATTGACCCAGACTGTGTATACTTGTTGGCAACAGTAGAACTGAGCCCAAGAAGAGTGAGTCAAATTCAGGCTCAGCTAGTTGAAATCTTGAATATAGGTCCACACTAAGATATGCCATTAGCAAAGGTCCCAAACCTTAAGTTAGGGTTTTTCTCTTGTTTTTCTCATCTTGTCCATTTCCTGAAACTGAACAGACACTTCATGCTGATCACAATCCTTAAACATAAGCACCTCCATGAGATCCTTCACCAGAAGCTTATGAAATAACGATACATTTACACCTTTTTGTATATCTGCACAATATCTATAAGATGCAGATGATGACTTCTGAAGACACAGATAGGTAATTTAGTGTGTACTTAATTCAGAAAATGATTTCTACCTAGGATAGAATTGGATGGATTCTTATTTAATGTAGTTTCAGAATACTTTAGCCCCTGTTTGGTTTTGTGAAAAAAAATCAGATATTTCTTAGTCGTTTTTTATAATACATTGTTTTGCAATTGGATAAGTAGAATGAGGAGAATAGCTTTTGTATTTGATACCTTCTGACTCCAAGATAGTTATTTGCCCAAAAAGGTAGAATAAAGTTATCCTATATGGGTATACTATTTGATAGATGTAATTTGAAACTTTGATATCATTCTGAATCTAGTCCTAATTTACCTAATTTGAACAGTTCAATCCAAAAGAAAGGAATTCTTTGTTGAAATAATTTCACACTGGAAAAAGTAATTACTAGAGTTGTAATTATATATAGATAAATCCTTTCATTCATTGTCAATTGATTTTGAATTAAATGTCCATATTTCAACATGATATCGGATTCAAGTCTACACATATCCACCCATATTTAAAATAAACACTTGCTAAACCTAAAAGAAGCCAAAAGTGAAAAAAATTATTGGAATAATCCTACATTAAAAAAAATGAAGACTAAACTTGTGATTATATGTAGACAAATTCCTTCACTCATTGTCAACTAATTTTGATATGAATGTCCATATTTCAACATTCTTGTTGTATCCTATTCTACAATATTTCCTTATTTGAAAATACTATACCTATCCCAAATCCAAACATAAGGTTAGTGTAATGCTAAAGTAAATGCTTGGAGCATTTAAAGGATCAATCAAGGAATTTTTGCTAGTGACACCCTACGAATAATATTACACCGCTTTTATGTTTTGCAATTTGACATTTTGCCTAACAATAATTTCTTGGTCACTATTATGTCTTGGATTTTAATTCATATAATGACTTTTATAAAAAAATTTACTGTTTAATGTTCATTGTTCATGATTTAGATAAAAAGCTTACAACAATAAACATAAAAAGGCATATATTAGGTTGTTCAAACTTGATTATTCTTGAGGCATGCCGAAAAATGATCCCAACCCACCAAATTGATTTATAGTATGAACAAAATTAAAACTCGGAAAACCCATTCACATCTTTAATAAGGTTCAACGTACCTTCATCAAAAGATGCCAAGTTAATACGTTCAATAACATTGAAAGTGACGGGTGTAGAGACTTTGTGGAACTTTTCAATGTCATGAAAAGAAGGCAGAAACAAGGTTGTTTGATCTCCAACTTTCACTGCATTTTCAATCATTTCAAGATACCCAATATCACGACCAGTGACGGGGCAAGAGGACTTCTTTGAACTCTTGGCAACTAAACTTTTAATGGGTTGGCCATGGCACCTGCAAGTCTATAATAGATACCCACATCAATATGATTTTTTGATGTTCAGCTCAGAGTTCTGTAAGCATTAGACTGCATATGATAATAGATACCCAACTTCAAAGACTTTTGTAAGAAATTATATTATGGTAATTCAATATTCATTACTTTATTATTGTGACAATACAGGCAATTGCTGCTCATCCTATGATCTCTTAAGAGAAATAAAATTTTCTCTTAAAGTACCACAGAACAGAAATAAAAAGTGCAGCATATAATACCATTGGATCAAGATGATCATATAATTTGCGCAAGTTAACTCTGAGTAGATAGCAGTTTGCAGAGAGGTTTAGAAAACATGCATGGCACGTCAAGCCTAATTACAGAAAAGCTTCTGGTCATGTTCACATGGGTTCACATGGGGCTCTAAACATACGCAACTAGGTTCATCAGGCAATTCTTTAGGTTTCATGGTAAAGAACTCATTATTTTGGTTTGTTGCTTCACCAATGCGAAAACATCGATCAAGATCTGAAAACTCTGTACCTGGCAGGGGATGAAGCCATCAATTATCTGATTAGAAGAGGCAAATAAGTTGCAATATAACTGATTTCTGGAAGCAGCAATGTTGTTTGTGAAGACAAACATAGCGAGCACTGGTTCACCGTTTAGCTCTTGCAACCATCTCTTTACCAGGCCACACAATACCCGAGAATCTGCAAACATGCAAAGTAGACAAAAAGTTTATATTTTCTCACCTGAAACAAATGTTAGATTCCTTTTGTATGTCCAATTTGTGACAATTGTTCTGAATTAGATGGTGTCTTTTAATCTTTAGAAAGTCAATGGAAATGTGAGTATGACACAGCAAAGTAACACCATAAATAAGAATTACCTCCAAGGTGATTCATTTTGAATACCAGTACCCCTCCAAGTTAATTATTCCACTACAAGACATCCTGCTGTCTAGTGGATCAGGACTCAAACCAATCATGAAATTTGTGTTTTTTTTGCATTACTCGTCTAAGGCACTGTTTGACTACAATTATGGGAAGAAAGATTCTTTTAGAATCAAATGTTGGCCAAAATCGTTGCCAAATGATAGTTGATATGACAGATTATGCACGTAAGTTAAGATAAAATTGATTATGAAAGAATATTTTATTTAAGAATCCCATTATAGATTGATTATGGGAGAATCTATCTTTTACTTCAATTTTTACATTAAAATCAAGGCCATAATCTTATATTCAAATAAATTCAATATTCTCCAGATTTTACACCTATAATCTTACAACTATTCCACCTTAACTTACATACACAGAATCAAGATTCTACATCCAAAATCTATTCCAGAATCGTATCCAAACGAAGCCAAAAATGTAATATAGATCAAGATAGTGATCAAAGTTAAATTTGGCCAGAGTTCTGAAAACTTTTATAAATCAATTTAAGTTGAATCAATAGATCCATAAATGAGTATTGACGGTTCAGTAAATCAGCTTAATGTAGTCAAGTTTCTTACCAGGAAGATACCTCCGTAATAAACAGTTTTCAAGGTCTGATATGCTTTCAAAAAATGGCTCTGATTTGTCCGATAAATCATAATAATGATCTTGCTCTAACACAACAAACTCCACTGAAACACATTGTTCCGCCGCATCCTGCCAAAATAGAAAAAAAATTGGTCCAGTCTGACAATAGGATGGATATTAGAAGACCATGTACAAATGAAGAGGAATTTTAATTAAGCCATCGTACCATGAGAATTTTCCTGAGGGCTTCACTAATAATAACTAAAGAAGAGCTCACAAAAACCATTTTTTTCAGGACATTTTTACCACTCCAGGAGTACAGTGCTTCATGACTAAGAAGTTTCGAGAATGCTATATCTGCAAGTTCAGTACATACAGATTCAGTAGTGCATTTCAACCTTCATCAAGTCCAGGATTTTTCTTGATAATAATTATATCAATAATTTATTGTACGCTAACCAAAAACTAGTGGAGGAGATCAAAAGATAGATTACCCAAAGTACTGCTTCCAGGGAATTCAAGGTCACGTGATTCATGTAGAAAGTTATCTGTAGGTATGTGATTAACAGCATGATGGAAATCCCGGAGATTGAAGTTTCCAATTGGAGAATATGCAATCTTTATCTGTTGGAATGCATTGCACCATTAAGAACTTCTATTGAGAAAAATAAATATTAAAGGGTTTCAAAATTGAGAATGATTGCAGTCAGCCAGTATAAGAAGGATGAAGACAATTAACTATCTAAGGCAAAAAAAACCTACTTTGAGAATTACACTGAGAATGTATTTTTACATACTTAGCAGGGTGATTTTTGGTAGGAAATTGTGGTTTTTATAGTTTCCGGATTGTTTTTGGCATCCACCCTTCCCTCAAAAAAAATTTATTGTCTGTAACTTTTTTACTTGGAAAAACAGTGCACAATTTATTTCTTCTTGAACAATGTTTACGATTTTATATGAAGTAGTTGTTTCTTCTCTTGAAAGCAAGAGGCACTATTTAAGAAAGTTCTAAGGTTTCACTGAAATCCCCTCAAAGCTTAATCCATGTAAATAGAAGTACTTGATCTAATTATGCTCCGTTGATATTGTGTCCCTGATGTTTTATTTCAAAATGACAATGTGCATTTTGTGTTTCCTCAAGAACAAAAAATATGTGTATTTGGAATAATAGACATCAGAAAAAATGGAAAAATCAGTTGATCCCAAATTTGCTTCTGTAACTGTGATAAAGTGCAAATATCAATCAACCATGCAGTTGTATCCCAATAGTGTAGATGTAACCGTAATCGAAAACATGGTCAGAATTTCAAAGCCAAGCACTTCCTATATGACTGTGACCTATGTTTTACACCATGTAGTATCCTTAATGCGCATCAAATAAACTTTCGTGAACCATGTTAGCCTTATTGGTTCATATGAATTTCTTTAGTATACCTCTTTGTTTGAAAAGGTGCATTCTTGTCGTTCATCAGATTTTCTCTAATATATGACATACTCTTTTGCTTGAAGACATAGTTTTGCAAAAGTTTCTAAGATCTCATCAGAAAATCCCCCTACCAGGATGACCATTTACTAATGCAAAATTAATTTAAAGAAGTAGATAATTTCATTTCGGTCATAACTCAGTGCAATTTTTAAATCCTTTTTAGCATATTTTACTACAATTGGTCAAATATTTAATTCTTTTACTTGAACACAAAGCATAGACAAGGTTTTGAAATTTCATTAACAACACCTCCAACTCTCCAGATAATCATATATTGTCTCTAGTATATTATTCTTTTGTTGCAATCAGGACGTCCTCACCACCACAAAAACAGAGACTAAAGAATATGCATGGATCAAAGAGCATAAACAAACTCCATAAAATACTATTGTGCATGAATAGTGCTGAATCCTAATTAGACAGCTCTCAACCCCCTCGTCATCTGTGTACTCTCTATCTCTAATCTACGTGTTGTACTTAACACAGCCATGGCTGAAGTATTACATAAGAAAACAATAGACCAAACTAGTGCACTAGAGGTGCTATATTGTAAAGAAGGCAAGCCTCTCTGGGTCATTTGGAGACAAACTCTGCATTTAGATCAACTGTCCAAAATTAAGATACAGGATATCAAACGACAACCTTTTTAGATTCAACAAGCAGCATATACCTAGAACTACATTCCTAGTGTGGTTTGTAATAACATGTTCACAATCTAGGTGTCTTAAAGAACTTTCGTATCTGCTGATTTGACCACAAACAATAGAGTCAAGCACATTGATAATGAAGTGATAAACCACACTTGTATGCATTAGGTTCTGCCAAACTCCCAAATAACATTATCAATGTCAAGATAAACATAATCAGGTGGTCAATTAATTATCTAAAGTAACTTATGATTGTTTGTGATAAGGAGAAGAAAGGAGAAAGAATTTTTCAATACAGATTAAATCAACTTTATGTATAACTTAAAAGGGTTTGCCTCAAAAGAAATTTTGCTTGGTGCATATATGGTCCAAGATTTGCAAGAACATCTAATACCACAAAAGGTGCATTTGAGATGAAAACTATATGGTAATGAAACCAAAATAGGTAATGCTTCAAACTTAAGGGACTGCTGCTCATGTAATATCCAATTATGTGATTGGGTACTTCCATACACTTTGAAACAGAGCTTTTGATTTTATATGGTAAACAACATATTGTGGAGCAAGTGATGGTTGCTGCAAAATGACCAAGATGCTTTTAGGCAGTTTTGATCCATTTAATGCTAAATTGCCAATCCCACATGTAGGATGGCAAAGGCGCTCTGGTAAATTTTATCACATGTTATGACATCATCTTGTTCTAAGGTTTTTATAAAATGCACACTTGTCTAAATTATTTTGGCATCTATTGCTGTTCTGTTATCAGTTCACGCTGACGTACTTGCAATCAAATCAGTGAATATTGATGGTCCAATTCAACCATATAGTATATGAGAGGTTGCCTTGGTCTCAGAATCATCTTAATCATTTTATGGCATCACCACCTCACTTTGACATTAACGAAGTCAAGCTAATATAAGACATTTTTTAAAATTTATTCTCTATATATGAGTCTATTGCTTCTCAAAGTTATAACAAATTAACAATAACTTCTCAACCTGCTGATTTGAATCCAGGCTTAAGTGTTGTTTAAAATCCCAAGTTCCAAACAAAGTTTTTCAAAAACACATTGTTCTTACATATATGAAGTAATGTGATATTTTTCCTAAACAATGGAACATACAGGGCTTTTTGCCATAACAAATTATCAAGATGTGATTACAATTAGACCTGTCAATTCTTGACACGACACGATTACACGAAACGACACGACACGATAACACGATAAAATTTAGTTATAAATTTTTTTAAGTATTTTGAAATGTTTATGTGATTTATGGTTAATAAACGTAATTTTATTTTGACACGATTAGACACGATTATTACCTGATTTAACACGATTGGAGCTGATTGAACCCAATTAATACACGTTTAACATTAATAATAGATTATTAAGCATATTATTACCAAATTGAATACAAATATATTTTATATATGTTTAAAATTATTGTATTATTAGTAATCAAGTATAATTTTTCCACAATACAAGAAATATTTATAAAAAAATGGTAGACACAATAACATGATAAGTACACGACACGATCCAATTGACAGGTCTAATTACGATAGTGTTTTCCAGAAAGTAGCATTTGCACCTTCTGTAAAACTATACTTGCAGCATATCTAAAAACTCGACACAAACTGAAGTTTTAAGGACAAAATAGATTGCCTACTGGTCATGCATGACGAAGCTAGATCTGCGGATACACCAACCAAGATCAACCACATTACAAAAATTCATCCATATCAAACAACACGATGCCCTATCCCACCTGAAAGCATCAATATTAAACAAAAAATCTTACAAAATGCAGCTCTGACCAACAAAACACTTCGTTATTCCACCACAGAATAGCAACGTAGGTCCCAGACGTGTCATCGAAAAGATAAACATCTACTGACATAAAAAAAATCCACCAAAAGAAACCAGAGAAAAGAATCTCGTAACCTCATCGCAATCCGCAGCACGATTCCTCTGAAGATAGCACAGCCCTATCGTATCACGCAGCGGGCGCACCTCATCCCTCTCATCTCCCGCCCCTCTCCGGCGAGAAATCGCGTAGAAATTCCCCAGCTGCAACAAACTCTGAACAAAACAACAACAAAAACGAAACAAAAAAACAGATCCATCGGAAGAAACCGAGATCGAGGATTCGAGACGCGAGGGTTTCGTGCGAGCGGTTCGTGCAGTACCTGCTTGAGATTGCAGAGGAGCGGCGCCGGGATGGTGCGGAGATCGAGAAGGAAGCAGAGCAGCGTCATCGCGGCGGAAGGAGATCGAGCGGTTTCTTCTCTCCAACTCGCGCCTGTCTCCTTATTCTTCGCGCGGAATGAAGTGTGCTCTGTGGAGTGGGTTGTTCAAGTTTTCCCGGGTACTCCAGCGGAGTGCGGTTTTGGTATTCCGATATTGCCCTCAGTTTTATGTAAATTTTACTCCGATAATTTTCATAAAACCTCTTAAATATCGTTGGTTGTTAAAACTCCTTTGGCTTTTGGTGGTTTTGTACTGATCCTTTATCTTTGGTATCTAATCTTTAAAAAAATTCTAAGTTAATTTTTACGAGACTTTAAAAGAAGCAACGTTAAAATTTATTCCAAACGACTTTATTGTCTTCAAATTATTTTCAAAAAATTCTTAATCACTAAGAGAAGTACCTTATATATTTCCTAAAAGAAGCTCTCATCTCAAAAAAAAAAGACAATCACCAACGACTTTTGATTAAAATTGTATACCCAAGACTTCTACAGCATTTTACTCAGAAGAAACTCACGGAAAGAAAAAGACGATCACCAACAAATAACAATCCTAGATTGACATCACACCTTCAAAAGAAATAGAAGTATGTGTGTGTAGACGAGTTTAAGAAGTAAATGCTTTGTCATTGAAGAATAATAGAGATAAAGAATGTATAATAGGTTCTTTTTTGGTTTCTATTGGGAAGAAGATAAAAACAATGGAGAAGAATAAGAACAAGAAGTGAACATAAAACTCAACAATGTTAGAGGATATTCTATTTTTTTGATTCTTTTTTTTTACTTGGAGGATGTTCAATTTCAACTATGTGTGATAGCAGATGTGTGTAAGAAAAGAAGAATGAGGAACATGCTTGATGTTTTTGAAATCTTGATGAATTATGAGACATCTAAGTGAACTTTTCGCTAAGATTTCTTTCATTTATCATTGTTACTACAGTGTGGCTTATAAGGACTTACGTGTAGAAAACTATGAAGTTATGAAGTAAAATAGACAAATGTATGGTTTATTTTGTAATATATTGAAGAATAGGGGAAGTTTTATATGTTATTGCAATTGTAACTTTGTATGATGAATTGTTTTTGTTTTGTATATATTTGTAATAGTTCATATATTAAAAATATGCCATATCTATTTCATATAAATTGTAACTGTAAGCATAAAAGCAAATAGTTATGCAAGATTTTTACCCCCACAAGACACAAGATGTAATATTATTTTTACATGTCTGAAGCAATATGATCATTGATCAACTAAAAGTAGCTCCATTGTACGTAACCAATTGTGTTGAATTAATGGATCAAATGAGTTTAAATAAATGATATCAATTAATTGTAATCGATGAATATTAATATTAATCTCTAATTCTCCATCATGACAACACATTCCTACCTTATATTTTCATGACTTCAAAAAATATATATGAAACATTTCACACATGTTGAAGTCAATCTTTGTTATGTATTTTAAAACTTTTGGATCTGAAAGATTATAGATCATAAATAACTACTAAAATGAAATGAATAAAGATAATAGAACGTGAAGTTGAAACGGGTTAATGTCTAGAAAATGAATAAAGATAAAGAAGCATATGAATCTACACAAAATGAACTAGAAAACTATTAACAGGTTAATAGATTGGTTAATGTCTTTTACCCATACCCAACCCGTTAAGAGTATATTAACGGGTTAAGATCCAAGAGGTTTAGAATTTTAATATAATCTCTAACTTAACTGGTTACGTCAAACAAATTAATGGATTACACCCAACATATTAACAGTCCAAACTGCACTTTTCCCTCGTTTGCAAACTGTCAACATGCTGATGACAGCTCAGTTGGACCGTACCGATTTCTTTGAAAAAAAATAATGCATGAAAATCAATGCAAACATTATCGCAGGATTTTAAAAGTGACCGTAATAAATCACCAAAAAGGATCGACCCAACGTTGAAGTGTTCGCTACCGGAGTAGAAAGTCGTTGCGTGAGACCCTACGCTGTTTTACTCGGCCGGTATTTCGAAATTGCTACTAATTGTGCAGCGCATGCGCCACATAACTAGCTTTAGTAATAATAATAGTCAACGTCCATATGGGTTCTAATCTTTGCCTTGAACAAAGGCTAACATTCATGAGCAATGGCAATAAACTTAAAACACTGGACAATCTGAAACCCGAGACCCCAGTTCTCAAGCACCTTTCTTCTTCTTTTTTGAAATATCTCACGCCCCAACTTGAGCAAGCAGTTCTAACCATAACAACTAAAAAGAAAACAATTAATATTTGTTGAATAAGAAAATACAACAGCCATCTAGCGAATGATGGCATTAAGCAAACGCCGACTCTTGCCGAGCTTTGATCATTACTCGTCATCAGAGGTATAGAGAGAGGATATATCATCTATAAGCTTTAAGTCCTACCACTTGTTAAGGCCAAAAACCACGGCAAAGAATTGAAAACCTTTACTATGTATCACGTCTGGACCTCCTTGGACGCAGGGTTGCACCATCCTCTTTCTCATTCTCTTCTTCTTTCTCGGATGTGCTTGCCTGATTATCAGCCTCGGACGTAGAGGCAGTGCTACTGGACTCTGTGGTGGACTTTGCAGGTGCCTGATAATCAGAATAAAAAGAATAGTCATGGGACTACCCCCAACTAAAGCAAAACCAACGTAAAAGGTGTTGTCGCAACTATAGAGTTACCACAGCAGACTTCTTTCCTGCAAAGAGTATTTTCAAAATTGTTGTAGTTATAATGACAAAAACGGAGACAATGATGCCGATGGTAAGATTTGGCTGCTTCTCACCCTTCTTAATTACATCCTGAGAAATAACGAAAAAAATATTATGTATAACTTTAACATGTGAGTGAAACCGTGCTTGGATAATTAAATAAATAAGTAAAATTTGATTTAGAAGCAAAAAAAAACACTAGGAAACTTTTTGTAAAGAATAAAAGCAGCTCCTCATATTATAAGTTCATAACCATGTCCACGGCAACAATCTGCAAGTGATGACAAAACTGTGGGATATGCTTACAATGATTTTGCTCTCGTATGCTGCCAAGAAAGGAATGCCTGCAACCTTGTACAGAGCATCAAAGACCTTTTCCTGCAAAATATAAAAAAAACACCCTGTTAGCAAAAAAGGAACCTTCATGTTTAATGAATGAAATAAGCAATAAGAAGCAAGTGGTACATCACCTGAACGCCAGAAAGTTCACCAGGAAGAATGCCATCTTTCTCTTTTTCCTTCTCTGCTTCAAACTTTGGCTTCCAGGTTTTCTCCCTGTATGTTCCAGCAACTTTCTCGTTGTTTGCCATTAGTATATTATCAAATAAAATACCATCCTGCATTGTCCAAATTTCAATGCCAATAGCAGCTATAGGCTCAAAATCAGGTGTCTCGAGCACAAAATATTTGGGATTTGGAATTTGCTGTGGCTTCCAGATACCCTTGTAACTTGGATTGTCTATCAGAGGAGTGTGCCATTTCCCCTTATAAGCAGGATTGCTCTTCATTGGCCTCTTCCACTCACCACAACCAGGAGCTGCCTCACACTTAGGGTTGTCAATTTTTGGTGCTTCCCATTCACCATCCTCATCCTCATCCCAATCTTCTGGCTTTGTAGCTTCAGGATCATCAATTTCCTCAGGCTCATCATCCAGCCAACCATCTGGCTTCTCAGCCTCCTCATCTAAAATCTCCATGGGAGCATCCTCATCCCAATCATCTGGTTTCACTGCATCAGGATCTGGAATTTTAGCCCTCTCATCCCAATCCTCAGGCTTCTTATCGTCTGGATCTGGGATTGTCTTTTCTGGGATGAGAGGTGGCTCAAAATCATCGGCTGACAAAAAAGTTGCTTCTTTCTTCTCCTCCCCGTCTATCAAAATTTGCAACACGTTGTCAGGTTTTAAGATAGCCGTATACACATGAGACAGTTTATCAGATGGAACGGATGGTGGGTACTTAAGATGATGTTCAATGTACTCCCCTGAAACAGGATTCTTATGTTTAACAATGAAGTGAACCTTGTTGGTGGACCCACATTTATCAGGTCCAAACATAATAGAGTAGGGGGAATCATTGTCAAACTCTTTTGCAATCCACCCAGCCTCCTGCGGTCTGAGATATTTGAGGTATGCCCCTCCACACTCAAGTCCGTTCTGAAGACGAGCCTCAAATTGTAAAACAACAGTTTCACCCTTAAGGACAGTGGGCTCCTCAAGTACTTTTACTATAGCATGCTTCCTTGCCTTCTCGCTCACAAGGAGGCCAAAGTCCTCATGTCCCTCACCCTTGGAGTGTTTCCATACACCTGATAACAGAAAAATTTTCAGATGGTTTCTCATGCAACATATTAATAATCTTAGAAAGCAAGAAATAGCAAGGTGAAAATAAATTATTAATGTATGCAAGTAGAAAATTGTTTAATTTGGCACAGAAATATTTTAGCTTCAACATATAAATCCACGGCAATAACAGAAACATAATAATAAATGGGGAACATTTCTGTTCATATTATAGGCAACATATAGCTTTCGTTGTGTTTGCTATTCTTTCGTAATTTTGATGCCAACTATTTAGATCTTTGCTTAGCAACAATATTTAATAGAATGTATAGTCCATGTGAAAATTGAAGCAATTGAATGTATAATAGTGATTCAGAGATTCACTACAAATGCATATAGACACCAAAAACGAATAGCAAGTAGAGTAAATGGACTACAACATGTACAGGCTAATCCAATGTCATGCAAGCTGGAATCAGTACCCAAGATAAAGAAATGTATTTTGTGAACGGTAGGAAGAGATGAAAATAGAGCAAATAGAATAAAACAACATGCACCACACAAACCAATTAAAAGATACCATGATTCTTAGCTTCCATGCTGATGTAACCATGATATTTCTTTTCACCATTCATTATTTAAAGAATTGTGCCCTCAGAAGAAGGTAGCTATAAGTCAATACCCCAAGTAAATTAACAATGTTATAATATAAGTAAAATGCAATGAAAACAAAAAGTGTAATACTTCAACAATCTAGTGCATACAAAAGAATATTGAAATCATCCTTGTACAATTTGGCCATTGCAAACCGTCTTCTAAGCATTGCAGATTGATCCTCTGTATCACGGGGTTCCCATTTTAACACTAACTTGTTTTGCGTGTAACAAAACATGTTATCGTGAACAATGAATTGTCCCATTAAAAAAGGAGAACACTCTTGCGATGCAACAGCAGGTAGAGGACAACACTTAAAAGAGCAAATTATTGTTACAAGATCAAGTAGATAGCTTACAAAACTTAGATAAACAAAAAAAAAGTTTTGATCTAAGATTTTCCAAATAACAGTGTTTTCACTGCCTCTGTAAATCGAAGAATGAAATGTTCCATCATGAAACACGAAACATGAAACATAAAACCAAAAACTTCCATCCTAACAATTTCAGTGCAGCAAGTGCGTGATCACCATCAAGACACAGCAAACTCAGCTAAAGATGATAAACCCACCGTAGCATGCTATCATCGGTAACAAAATCCAAAAAACAACAAAACGAACCATTACGCTAACACTCTGCCCAACAACCATCCAACTTACTTTCAACAAAATGCCAGATCCAACACAACAGAATAAACTCCAGACACTTAGCATTTCATCAAGTTCAACCGAGCAAACAATAGGAACAAAAAGGAGGTTTCCAACTTTCGGATCTGGAAGCACAAACCTTGGTAGTCATCCTTCTCGGACACGATCCACCGCCCCTCGAACGACTCATCAAACGACTCGTAGAACAACTGCAACACGATCAACAGATCCGAATCAGCAAGGGAAAAAAAAAAAACCAAAAATCGCGACATCGGAGGCGTCATTCTGCAATACCGTGTCGGAGGCGTACAGCAGAGGCGTGAAGCAGCAGCACCCGACCAAAAGCAACAGGAAAGCCGAGGCGATCCGCTTCTCCGCCATCGGCACCACTGCGAGATCAGAGGCCAGATCGGGGGTGTCAGAGGTGGGGAGAATGAATGGCAGAGGAGAGACCAGAACCCTAGGGAGGGAGGGAGGGAGGGAGGGAGGGAATAAATGGACGGCGAGGATCGGGTCATACCTGGGAGGTCGACGGCGTGGATCTGTGAGTTATTTGCAAACCGGTGCAGTCGGGCGCGAGGTATTCAGAGGGTCTCAGGGAGAATATAAATGTACCAGGTGACTGGTCGCCCGCCAATGACATAGCAGGAAACGTGTATTCGGCCAATGAGATTTCGCGACGTGGTTGGGATTTACTGTTTTCAAGAGTTATGACAACTGTAGTCAACATTTATGTCTTAAGAATTTTTCAACAAAATTAGCCCTTGTATTTTTTTTAATGTCAACCTCATTGAAACAAAAACAAAATAAAATTCAGAAAGCCAGCTCTGTTATCAAACTGTCCCATCGTTCGTGATGGAAGACTATTTTGCCCCCCTGAGATGCAAGTTGTTCTACGTTTTGTTCGATGAATGTCACGAAGGGAAATACAATGAGCATTGGTTACGAGATGATTTTAATGAACGTACGAAGTCATGAGACGATTGTAGAAAATAGGAGTGTTTTTAATAAATCTTCCTCACTGTATTGTTTTGTGACTGTTCCTTGTGTTTTGTTTTCGTCTCACTTTCACGCCATCTTGTAAAGTAAACCCATACATGCTTCGGGGATGAAGAGTTCCTTGTGCATGGTTTATTTTGAAGAAAGAAGTCTGCTTGTCTCCCTATTATTGAATTGGAGTGAGGTGTTGATATTGTATATATGTTTATGTAATGTATGCACAGACGACATTGTATGTATATTGTGCTGTAGGCTCACTGAGTTGTGGTTAAACTTTCCCCCCCTTCAAGCTGACAGTGAGTGGAAATTGGTGCATTGAATCTATTGATAAGATGACAATCACTTGACAAGCACATGTGTCGCTTTAGTATCAAAATAGATGAAGTATGTGCAAACTTGTCGATGAAGCAGAAAGTAGTGCTTGATCAAAGACAGAAGAATGTGGTGAGACGAATGGTCAAACGTGATCACGCTAAACTACCAGAGGATCTAAGTTCATGGCAAAGGAACATGGACGTCGCACAGGAGGGATCAATTTGGCAATGTCATTTGCAAGTCCCTGATTTTTAGCAATAGCTTTTTGTTTCTTCGAAATCCGAGTGAAAAGATTGTTTCCAAGGAAAATACTGTAGTTGATGGATTGACAATAATTACGATGGGTCACCAACCTAATTATACAACTTCTTGTTGCTTACAAGTGTACCTCTCAAGCATATTATTGTTATATATTGCATTATCTATATTTATTTAATTTATATGTATATAAATAATGTTTTCCGATGTATTTTATGTAATTCCACAGGAATCTGAAATATTACAAGCAAATACAAATAAAAGAGGAAAACGAACATGAAAATATTAATTATATTGCAAACAAGAGGGAAAATCTTAATTCAACTAGGATCTAATCAAAGATTCATTTTATGCATCCCATATCAAATTTGAATTCAAATGAATCTTAAATGTGCACAATATACTTAAGAAGCAACCAAAGTTATTCAAATAGAAATTCCAAAAGATAAGGATCGATTGGTGGTGGTTGGTGGCCCATGGAGAGAATTCCTAAAATCTAGGAACATTTTTTATGTTGAAGATATTATTTATATTTGTAGTTTAAATTTAAGAAAGATATAACCCCTATTCATGTTTATAAATATGGGCATTCTCCACGTATTTCAGAATTTTCTACTTTGTATACTTATTCTCAGAAGTCGCTTCTCCGAGGGCAAAGTTAAGTGTTGGAAGTTACTTGTATTGGATTTGAATGATCAACATTATTAATTTTATTTTTATCATATTTTCTTCTTTTTATTTTTTCTTTTTCTTTTTCAATCATGTACTAAACTTCTTTTCTAGGATTAGATAAAACTATGGTAATTATATGATAATGTAATTAATTTTGCTCTTTTCTCTCTTGTGCTTCATGCAATATTCGTATATACTAAACTAGTATGACATTAATTTCTAATTATTTTGATAAACTTTAATAGACTAATATTAATTGCATCTTTTTAGTCTATTATTAAGGAAGAGTAAATTAAGGATCGTGCATGTTATCGTAATTATATTATGTTATCATCCAATTAAATCATATTTTTGTTTTTCTATCAACGTACTTAATAATCTATCATTTGTCTCATATAGACTATGCTTGTAAGAGTGGAATTTTTTTGTTTGATTTTAGGGATTCAAAGGGAAAAGAAAGTGAACTAGTTGATCATCATGTGAATTGCATAGTGGATTCAAAATCATAGTCTTTATCATATAAATTTTCAAATATTAAAATCATCATCTTTTATTTTATTTTACAACAAATTCCAATTCCATCATATAAATTTTCAAATATCGAAATCATCATCTTTTATTCTATTTTACGATAGTGACCGTGCCCCCGGCCAGGGGGCCGATTCGGCGCGGGGGTCATGCTAGAGGGGGGAGGAGGCCACAGCCATGTCGAGATGGCGAGGGCGCGAGACGGGACAAGAGGGAGAGAAATGGAGTCGCCACCTGGTCTTTTAAGGGAAAGACGAGGAAAACCACAAACGAATCACTAAAAGTGAATGAATGAGACGCAAACGTGAAGGCCAGATGTCTACTAACCAGAGGATGGGTAAGGATTCCTATTACGCACGGGGATTGTGTTAGGCACCTCCGTACACTCGAGAAACTCGGTCTTTCTAGTTTAATTCGCTTGCTTGAGGCTGAATGAATGTTTGCTATGCCTAGATTGTGTTCTAATCATGCTGATGTGAGTGTCAAGACAAAACTAGATAGATGTCAAGGACGATGTACAAAAATTACGGAGAAATCCACATGAATTGACAAAATCGCAGAAAATCACATGAAATGACGATGTTTTTGTAAAGAACGTCTTCAAAAACCATGTTGATGTCAAAAGGATAAAAAGTCGAGTCAACCCGAGTTCTCGGAATCATGGAAAAAGTCGTGAAAATCAAAAAGGGGAAAAATAATCCGTGATAGAGTTAAATGTAGACATGGAATTCGGGCCGGGCCG